>PISX010005585.1:87943-106432 GCA_004024625.1 Mellivora capensis | reverse complement strand
TAAAGAGTCATATTGATATGAATACATTGATAGTAGGAGATCTTAACACGCCTCTCTCAGTAATAGACAGATCATCCATGCAGAAAATCAATAAAGAAACAAAAGCATTGAATGACATATTGGACCAGATGGACCTCATAGATATATACAGAACATTCCACCCTAAAACAACAGAATACTCATTCTTCTCAAGTGCACAAGGTACCTTCTCCAGAATAGACCACATACTGGGTCACAAATCAGGACTCAACCGATACCAAAAGACTGAGATTATTCCCTGCGTATTCTCAGATCACAATGCTTTGAAACTGGAGCTCAACCACAAGGAAAAGTTTGGAAGGAACTCAAACACCTGGAAGCTAAAGACCACCTTGCTTAAGAATGCTTGGGTCAACCAGGATATCAAAGAAGAATTTAAACAATTCATGGAAACCAATGAGAATGAAGACACTTCAGTACTCTTTTTTTAATTTAATTTTATTTCTTTTCAGCGTAACAGAATTCATAGTTTTTGCACCACACCCAGTGCTCTATGCAATACGTGCCCTCCCTAAAACCCACCACCAAGCTCCCCTAACCTCCCACCCCCCGCCCCTTCAAAACCCCTCAGGCTGTTTTTCAGAGTCCATAGTCTCTCATGGTTCATCTCCCCCCCAATTTCCCTCAACTCCCTTCTGCTCTCCATCTCACCATGTCCTCCGTGTTATTTGTTATGCTCCGCAAGTAAATGAAACCATATGATACTCTTATGCAAGACACTATGCCGGGTGCAAATACAGCACTGAGCAGATCATGGTACTGGTTTTGGAGTCTATAATCTAGTCGGCCTGCATTAGAATCCATACCTCTCCATCTTTAGGCTTTCCTCAATCTCAGGTTGATATTCTACTCCCTGTCTCAACTCTGAGTTTGATGGATTATTTACCCTCAGTGATCACTTGCCACTTCTTCCATGTGCCCTAGAATCTAGTATCTGCCTCGTTTCTTGCCTTTGGGGACCCTCTACCTCCCGAGATGACTCTTATGGGAAGAACACAATAGGACTACACACCAGTCCTTCCATCTAGGGGACCAACACTTCATCCAAAAGAAATACTCCTGTGTCCGGGTCCCCATAAACTCTAGGGGTCCAGGATGAATGGGGTCCAGAGGACACTTTCCTGCTTCTACAATGGCTTTAGCTATCCACCCAGCAACCATCCTGTTGAGGTACCAGGAATAGGACCCATGACTCTCTCGAAGCAACATCCCTAAAGCTACAGCTCTCCCACGGCAGTTCTTCCCTATCCCCACATTCATCCCCTCTGCATGTCTTGTTCTGGCCAAAGGATACAAGAGTCCTTGAACTTGTCCATCATTTCCTTTGAAAATCACTGTCAGTGGATCTGTGTCTTGTTTTTTATTAATTAATATCATATCAATGGCCCCTTCCAAACTAAAGAAAGGTTCCATTTTAACCTCATTTAAAATAGAGACAGGATTTCTGCCTACTTGCTTTAGGCATTTTTCTCAGGCATATTGGTTGTCATAACATGGAAAATAGCAGAGCTCACAGAAAACCACTTCAGTCCTTGAGAATCCAGAAGGGAAAAGGAAAGACCTGCAAAGCAGGGTGACCCAGGAACTTGATCAGAGAGGGATTCCGTGTCACAAGCTGTGGTAATGGCCACTTTCCCCCACAATGACCACTAAAGCAGGGAGATCCATGGGAACGAGCAGTGTACAGGTGTACAAGGAGTACTGAACCCTATAGACAGTGCTCATGAGAAAAGCAATTTTTGAGCCTTTATCGTGTACAAGGATAGATCTGGTTCTTATTTGTGAAGCTACAGAAAACCAGGTCAGAGCACTTAGCCTCATGGCTCCAGGACTGGCTTTTTCCAGAAAAGCTTATAAAGGATTTTTCTTTGATAAGAGGGCTTGCAGTTTTGTTTTATAGGGGGAAACTCTGAAGGGGTCTGAGGTTAAAACAATGAGGTCTCCTTGAGTTTGGGATATGCCTTAATGTAGACCTGAGTTGGGATGAGGATGCAAACGTTTCTCTTACCTTTACTCCAGAGCACCGGTGTGTCGTCACATCTGAGGAGTAATGCAAAGATGTTCTAGGTATTCATGGCTCTTTCTACTGTTCACAAGAATAGGTAACCCAGAACACTCCAAGAAAAGAAGGCAAGTACAATGTGACCTGAGTCACTTTTAATCTTTACCTTGACCGGAGCAAGTAGCTAACTTATAAACAAACCTCCATTTGTGTTCTAGGATCTCCCATCTAGGTTTTGTCTGGCTATGGCCATTCTTCTGAAAGTCCAATACAGGCGACACCAAGAGGTACCACCATACAGCTGGGACAGGGGCAAAGGCACCCGTGTCCGCTCAGTCACTGGATCAAGAAGCATAGTTTCTCCTGTTACAGACCCACCATGCTGGGGCCCAGAGTCTGTGGGGGTGGGGAGGGGGACTAACCCAGCTGTGTCTGGAGTCAGAAGGCAAAACACAGCATTTCACTTCGAGCTCTGGCTGAGGCAACAACTCCTCACCATAGCCTGGCCCCCCTGGGGGGGGGCACCTACAAAAAAAAAATACCTGCTCAGCAGGTGGTCTCATGCAGTACAGGGGTTCCCTGTTAGTGAGGGTGGGATGGGGGGAGGATTACCCCGACTTTAAGTCCTCTGCCTTGACATTCTGGTGTACTAAAATGGAAAGAACTGTCCATGTTCTATTTTCAGTCCTTGCCCCATAAGCCTGATCCTTACCCAACCAGAGCTAGGTAAGAAAGGAGACGCTCTTCCCATAGATGCAGAGGGGCACCACACCCCACTGTGACAGAAGGGCATTTTCACCAACACTAACAAGGACAATATACTAACATGGATTCAAAAGGACAGAAGACAGCACCGTGGGACACGGAGCACATCTTCATCCAAGTTGAGCTGTTCTCCTCTAGAAGAAAAGGCCCAGCCCATGTGAGACCAAAGCTGGCCCAGTGTTCCTTGCATGACCCATTGGTGCAGAGATACCCTAGCTCGTTTCAGGATTCTGACTCCACACAGACCCATGGGATGCCCAGTAAGTCTCTTGGCAATCAACCCAGGAGACAAAAGCTAGGCAGAAATTCTCCTGAGAGTCCCTGCCAAATCCAAGTTTAGAGAGGGAGAAGCAGGCTTCCTGCCGAGCAAAGAGCCCGATGTGGGACTCGATCCCAGGACGCTGGGATCATGACCTGAGCCGAAGGCAGCCGCTTAACCAACTGAGCCACTCAGGCGTCCCCAAATCCAAGTTTAAAGGGGCAACTCTTCCAAAGGTACAGCCAACAGAACCAGAAATGTTCAGTATGAAGGTGTCACCTGTACCTTTGCCAGAGTCCAGTGATACCTAAGTGACCTAATCCTCTACTAGAGCAGACCTAGAACCTAGTAGGGCTGAGCTCTGGAAGACACCAAGATTCTTTCTTCCTGTGGCCAAAACTGGAAATCTGTTTTCTTGGCATTGCAATGATTTGCCAAAAAATCGTGATTGCCTGGTATGCTCCAAAACCATGAGAGGACACAAGCAGACCCCACAAACTCAAAGTGGGTGGGCTCTTGGGTAGAAGACTTCCCTCCCAAAGGAGTCACCAGTCGAATTTCATTCGAATAGTTCTCCATAATCCTCAGTTTCTTGTCTCCTCCCTGGTTGGCTCCCTAGGTCTACCTGTTTTAAAATGAAAGGAAAAGTAAAAGGGATAAAATCTAGGGGTGGAAAAAAAAAAGAAGACCCACCACCACCAAAAAAACATGTTTTTTTTTAACTCACAGTTCCTTCACACACAAAAGGTCATTACAGGGGCTCAGCCTACCTGGCATTCTTAGGTTTTTTAAAAGCATAGATTCTGTTTCTAGGCACATATTTTGCTTATAAAGATTTAGGCATTTATAAATACCTATGGCTTTTGTCATAATTTCTTCCCTTTGCAAATGGTGTTTCCTCGACACCCTCGGTGTTTTCTCCCCTCTATTTGTCTTTTTCTTCTAGTAGAAATATTGGCTTCATGACTAAAATTTTGATGCATGAGCACATTTCCGTATTCTTATTCCCCCACAGGGTTTCTATCCTTCTGGAATGTATAAATCATCTTGAAAGCTCTCTGTGCTACACCGTGCTTTTGAGATTATCCGCTGGTGTGTCCCTTAAACAGAAACACCCTTAGGGTGCGGCCACAGGAGGGCTCGGATTCAGGTGGGAGAAGGGCTGCCTCTCAGTGCCCAGCTGCAGTCACTTATGGTGGGCAGTCTCAAAGAGCCAACCCTCCCCCACCCCATGCCAACGTCCTCCTGAAGTTCATGGACCCACGTTCTAACTGTTGAGCATTTATCCCAGGCAATCCGCAATGGCAGAAACGACCCAGGCACTCCACGCCCTTTCAGCTTCATGGTGCTCTCTGGGACCACCTCTCTCCTCCCACCGTGAGCCCTGGCGTCTGCTGCCACCGGAGGTCTTCTGTGTAAGAACCTAAGACCGAGGAGGATGAAAGGAGTGTGATCTCCTTCCATGTCCCCAGCTTCCCATCTCGTCCTCTGGGGCCACGTTCATCTCCAAAGGCGGCAAGAGCCCGGCAATTGTCATCTGAGTCTTATGTTCTTCTCCAGGAATCATCCTGGAATGCTTCTGCCCTTCCAAGAGGGGTGGAGAAGTGAGCGAAGTGGGCGATTGCCCTTAACCCATGCGCAATGCTCAAACATCACGGGAGACGTAACAAGAGGCAGTAGAACAGAACTTCTGAAGAGGAATGTGGTTGGGAAGAATGCTAGGAAGAGTCAGGGTGCGAAGAGGATAGCGGCTGTAGGAAGCCATCTGGGAGGACAGTCCTTGTGCAGGTGATGCACATGGAGCACAGCCCTTCGCCGCCCACTGAGCACCATGGGGAGGCAGAAGCGGAGGCTCTCCCTAGCGGTGGTGCTTCTCCTCTCCCACACATCATGCACACCTTTCCCCCGAAGCAGATACTAACTTGAAAAGAACACAGCCTCCAACATCCCTATTGTTCTGTGCTCTCGCAGGTCTTCATCCACATGGGAACTCGTGCATTATTTCCAAGTTTTAGGAAGGTCTTAAGATAACTTTTCATGGTCTGTTCAGTTCAATCCAGCCCCACACCAGCCAATAAAGTTACCAGGAGTCAGCCATCCAGTTTCTACCCTTATTATCTCCTCAAAGACAGTCAATCCGTATCTACCCAAGGCATAATGACACAAATCTGGCTGGTTTGGGGTGACAGTAACACTACTTTTCAGACCGTAACTTAAGGATACCAGGGATTTTCTTCTTCCTCCTCCTGACAACTCAGTTCAGTGCTTTCTCCTCTTCCCTCAGTATCTCCTTCACCACTAATCATCTCTCATTGCATCAGGCTGAACAAGAAACTGAAAAGGCAGATGGGATCTGTGGTCCTCCTCCATGAGCTACTGAAGTTCCTTGTTCACTCCCTGTAACTAGACTTTCAGACCAGTCATCAACCGTGTCCTTGCTCAATCGAAGTTCTCCTCCTTGACTTCTCCTAACTTTTTTTGAGCCAAACTTTTATGCTCTATAGCATTTTAGAACAAGGGTCACCATCCTCACTGTAAACACATGTAAAAAGTCAGCCAAGCTTCCTATAACCTCACTCCTTCCATCCCCATATAACAGTAAACACATCAGAATGTCAGGTAGATCTCTGAGTTTTTCTTGCACATATAATGTATGCGCATTCACATATACACATACACATATCTTAATCGTATTACTGTTCTTTCAAGGGTCTTGTCCAGTGTAGTCCACACATCCATCCAATCCATCCATGGTCACATAGCACCCCATTCAACAGACCCTTTAGCAAGGGAGGAAGGTTTGAGGTCGCTACCCAACCTAGATGCCTCTAGTAACATGTCACTTTTTGGCCCCAAAATGCAGCCATGGAAACCAAGGAATTAAACATTTACTTTTATCTTTCAAATGAGCCCTCTACCTCCTTCTTTCTACAAATCTGCCTTGAGTCACACGGTCACTCTGGAATCCTTACCTTTCCAGTTGGTTGGTCTCTTAAATTACTTTGTGGCACACCCATTTCTCCCTTAAACACATGCTTCCTTATTTCCCATGCTAGGGTACTTTCCAGAAACTCTGCAACATTTTCTAGGTTGTGTTTCCTAGATTCCTAGTGGCGGTTTCCATGATGTGCCCCAGCTCTGAAGCCTGTGGTTACCTTGTTCTTTAAACATCTGACAGATGGCGGCTATCTCCCAGGGTCCCTCACCAAACCTGTAGGAAAGATGGCAAGTGCTCACAGGGGAGAGGTGGAATAGAGACGCCCTAGGGTTTCTTCCCCTGTCCTGCCTCCTGCCGGCTGCCTGTCTGCACTGTGCCATCACCCAGCGCTCTCTATGCCCAATTCCATGAACTGAAGGCTGCACATCAGGAGGGGCTGGTATCACCACATAGTGTAGTATTTGACTGTAAGTTGTTGACCTTCTTTATTCTTCAAGCTCCCTCTGCCACAAAAGGTCAGGTAGTCCTTTCATTCAGTCATTTCTTGCTCCTGTTGCTAGTCCTCTTCTCCCGCCACTTCGCCCTCTCCCCTTCCTTGCCCCTCAACAGTTCAAGCCCCTCTAAGCACGTTACCACAAGGCAGTCTGGCAACAGCATGAGAGAACATCTCCGCTGAGCCTGAGATACCTCATGCACACACCCGTTCAAGTGTCCCTGAGGAGCCTGTCCCTGAGAGTAATGCTACCAACTGTACAGTGTTCCACGTTTTTCCTAAGTGACAATGACCCATCCGTGACTATTCCGTAAAAGCTTGACTCCCTGGCCCCCCATTTCCCTGTTCCGGCGGCTGGTCCTTTCCCTGGAAGAGACAAGGAAGGCCGGAGCAGCCCGGGCTCAGGCCCCTGTGGGCTGTTCTGAAAGGTAAAATCCTCCCATCCACACCCTACAGAACAGTGTTCATGAGGAGATTTTGAAAAGGCACATGGGGCGGTTTCACCCAATGGGAACTCCTGGGCCAGAGACTTAAGGGAAGATCAAGCAGAGAGCAAGAACTGAAACGGGGGGAGGGTATCAGCCAGCCCTAAGACCTACGCGAGCCCCCGATTCGAGAGAACGACAGACAGTATGCGTGCCCGTGTTCTCTGTATCCCTTCCTCTATCGCTGTTTGAGCCCGCATCAGGGGGCAACCTGCCCCGTGCATTGTTCTCAGACATGGAAACTGAAGGCCGCAGGGAAAGATCCCCACAGAGGCAAGGGAGTTTGATTTTCTGGGCTTCCCCAGGTTTCGTGACCATCAGATCAGCCTGTCTGTGGTTTTTCTTGTCTCGTACACATCCAGCCTGGCTGGCAATGCTCTCCCTGTGACCCTCATCTGCACTGACCATCCCCCTGCATGCACCTAGGCACATCTTCCTGAGCACACTGGCTAGTCTGGAGACCACGTACACGCTCGTCCCCATTCCATGGATACCATCTGGTCTCCTAGCCCAGAATCAGCCCATCCAAATGTTCTTCTTTGTTGCCTTAGCCAGCAGCAGCTGCCTTCTGAGCACAACCATGGGCTGTGACCACTATGGGGCCATCTGCAACCCCTCAAGGTACATAGATATGGTGAGCAAGAGGGTGTGTGCCCAGCTGATGTGCGGCACCTCTGGCATTGGTCTGGCCATGGCAGTCGTCCAGGTGACACCCATATTTGCCTTATTCTTCTGTCACAGAGTGGCTGGACATTTCTTCTGTGACATCTTCCCTGTCCTGAAACCCTCCTGTATGGATATATCACTATTGATGAGATCAACTTTGTCAGTTCGTGTGTGATCCTGGTCCCTGTGGGGCTGGGTCTTCATCTCCTACATCCTCCTCATCTCCAGCATCCTCAAGATCCCCTCTGCCCAGGGCCAGAAGGCCTTCGCCACCTGCACCTCCCACCTCGCGGTGGTCACTGTCCACTATGGCTGTGTCTCCATTATCTACCTCAAGCCCGTGTCTGAGGGTTCTGCAGAACAAGACCTTGGTCTCAGTGACATACACCACCATCACTCCCTTGTTGAACCCTGTTGTCTACAGCCTGAGGAACAATGAGGTCAAGGATGCCCTACACAGGGCTGTGGGAAGAAACAGTTAATATGTTGTCTTTGACTATATGAGACATCGATCCCTGAGTAACACACATCTTCACAGCTTCCAATCTTACCACTGTATCCCATGCGGCCCCTTCTGCGGTGGGATGTGCCCATCTTGCTTCAGCACCCCTCCCATGAAGCCTTAATCTTTGTTTCCATATATTCCAAAGTTTGGTCCAGGCATTTTCATCTGGGTATCTGAAGAGTCAGGGAGGATGGGCACGACTTTTAAGGAAGGAGATCCCCATTTCTAGAGTGGTGGAGGAGGGAACTTCTTAAAAGCACATTAAATGTGGTAGTTTTAGGTTTGAAAATAAAAATTTAACTTCAAGAATATACCATACAGAGAATTAAAGTGGACAAAAACTCCCAAGCAAGGGAAGAACAGTCATTAGCAAAATTACCTCAGAACCTTTGGGAAAGATGAAACGTGTGTTTAAAAAAAAAAAAAAAGTTAAATTTGGAAGACACTGGTTTAGTCCTTGAAAGTTTAGCTTGTATTTGATTTACATGAGAGCCCTTGCTTCCATTCAGTCTGGTGCCCAGAGTGCTGGTCACGGCTGTACACTACACAACCCTTGTGTCCAATCTGACCAAGCTCCTCAGAATCTCTCCAGCTGCTGGTTCTGTCCGTGGAGCCAGCTTCTCGTTCACCATTATGAAGAAAAATAAGTGGGTCAGAAGAGCTGTGCTCTGGAGTGAGAACCATGAATGTCTTCACTTACACAGCCCATGGCCCTTCTTGGGTCAGACAAAAAATAGGAGAAGACCCAGCCAATGCCCACAGTCAGGAGTTGATGCTCAAGTCACCTTCCCAAAAAGGGGAGGGGCTAAAAAAAGATTCTGTCCTCCTACTAGGCCTCCTAAGACATTGTCCTTTCCCCCAGAGCTTCTGGGAGTTACTCTGGTTTCCTGCCCGCACATACCTCTTACTACCTTAGGCGATGGTAGGGAGGGTTGGGCACTTCAGTCTCGTGCCTCCTTCTCCTCAGTGTTGTGTCACAGATGCTCATATCTGCCCGTTCCTTAATGTCACTTGTCCCTTTAAGGGAGTGCTTTCCTTTCCCTTCACCTGAGAAAGGGATGGTAATAGCCAAGGAGCTCATCCAGTGGAAGGTCTGGCTGGACAGACGTCTGAGATTCTAGGTGGGAAAACCAGAGTTCTCTCAGGGCCTGGTCATCCCTTTGTAGTTCATCCTGTGGCTTTGAGATTTCTGCATCGAGGAGGCAAAAAAAAAAGCTTACAGAAGCTTTTGAGAGATCCAAAGCCGGGTCCGAAAGTCCTAGATCTGCTATAAGGTCTTCCCTGACCATATTCTCAGGTTCAGCAACCCCCACCAGGAACTCCTCCCCCACATCCAAAGATGGCATGGTGGGGGGTGTGCCTTCCTCCAGAAGGAAAGGGTCTCTCCTACTGTATGACAGGGCCTCTCCCTCTGCCACCAAGACCACCCATAGTGTCAACTCTTATCCTCAATTCCTTTGGAACCAGTAACTTCTCCTGTCCTCAGGCCTGTCCTTTTGTGTGTAGAAGGGAGGAAGTGGGATAGGGACGGCTGTTCTGAGCAGGACAATGGGATGGGGACCAAACCTATTCTAACCTCCCCCAGCAGCATCACCTCCCAGTCCCTCACTCCCTTTCCAGTTCCCCCCACAGCCACTCTTCCTCGGTCCAGGGATCAAAGCAGAAGCCGTCTCCTGGATTCTCTCCACCCAGATGCCCCCAACAGCAGACACACCAAGCCACCTGTGCACTCAGAAGTTAACCAGAGGTGGCCCAAGAAGAGCTTCCAGAGGCATCATAAACCCTAACAGAGACAGGTCTCCTCCAGACCTGTTGCCTATAATCATTCAACCAGGTGTCCGGGTTTTCAACTTTACCAGTCCCTAACTTTTTAGAGAAGCTATTGCATCACAGGGTGCAAAGGGAAAAGACCTGAAATCAGAAGCTTGGGTTCAGGTCCTTGCTCCGTACCCAACAACATTCTTTGTGAACAGGATATTTAATTCTACCTCACTAGCCATGAAAAGTTTTTAGTGTTTTGTTACTTAACGCACAGGGTACTATTAGCTTCAGGCAGAAAATACAGTGATTCCCCGCTTCCACTCGTCACCCAGGGCTCCTCCCAAGGGCAGCCCACCCACATCACCTGTCTCCCTGCTCCCCACCGCTGGTAACCATCCGTCTATAAGTAAGGAGTTCTTGGCTGGCCTCTCCTGGAGAAAGATCTGTATTTTAGTCCCCTTACCTATTATTCTGTGCAGGCTTATCTCATTATAAACGCTGCCTTACGTGGTCTTCTGCAGCTCCATTTACCTCCCAGGCAACTGTTCTTTCTTTATGTGTCCCTACAGTCCCGTGTGTGGATTTCTGTGAGTGTCCCATTTTCCTCCTTGTGCTTTCACTGACTGTGGCTGGGTTTTGCTCACTGGGTCACGAACACCTACATGGGGACCAGGAACAGTTCTTCTTATGTTAGAAACCATCTTGCAACAGCATTCGGCAGAACGAGAGCTCAATGAACCCTCAGTACTCCAGCATCCACAGCACGCACAGCGCTGTTCCCCGACTTTCTGGTGTGTTTTCAGCAGCTGGACACATGCTCAGCTTTTCTGTGACCTTCGCAGTTGGTGCTCATCTGAAGAATGGTACTAAGCTGGCCCATAGTGGTAGGGTCACGTGGGTCTATTCTCCCCTCCTTGCCCAGATTTCCTGCAAGCCAACTTCCCAGCTGCTTCAGGACCCCTAGCGAAGTCACTGCACTAACTAATCCCTTAGCATCACAGAACGAGAAAGAGTTGACTTTTTCATTAAAAAAATCTCTGCCCATACTGGGAGAGGATCTTTAAAAACTTAAATAATTTTTGAACCAAGTGATGGGCCATATAAAATTAAAGATTAGAACACTTAGCATAATGTCCCAAGTGAGGGGGAAAAAAATGTCAGATACTATAGGACCCCACCTATATGTAGAATCTTTTTTTTTATTTTTTTAATTTCTTTTCAGCGTAACAGAATTCATAGTTTTTGCACCACACCTAGTGCTCCATGCAATGCGTGTCCTCCATAATACCCACCACCTGGCTCCCACGACCTCCCAACCCCCGCCCCTTTAAAACCCTCAGGTTGTTTTTCAGAGTCCATAGTCTCTCATGGTTCATCTCCCCCCCAATTTCCCTCAACTCCCTTCTCCTCTCCATCTCCCCATGTCCTCCGTGTTATTTCTTATGCTCCACAAATAAGTGAAACCATATGATAATTGACTCTCTCTGCTTGACTTATTTCACTCAGCATAATCTCTTCCAGTCCCATCCATGTTGCTACAAAAGTCGGGTATTCATCCTTTCTGATGGAGGCATCATACTCCATAGTGTATATGGACCACATCTTCCTTATCCATTCGTCCGTGGAAGGGCATCTTGGTTCTTTCCACAGTTTGGCGACCGTGGCCATTGCTGCTATGAACACTGTGGAACAGATGGCCCTTCTTTTCACTACATCTGTATCCTTGGGGTAAATACCCAGTAGCGCAATTGCAGGGTCATAGGGAAGCTCTATTTTTAATTTCTTGAGGAACCTCCACACTGTTCTCCAAAGTGGCTGCACCAACTTGCATTCCCACCAACAGTGTAGGAGGGTTCCCCTTTCTCCACATCCTCTCCAACACACATTGTTTCCTGTCTTGCTGATTTTGGCCATTCTAACTGGTGTGAGGTGGTACAAAAAAAAAACTCAGCTCAGACTTATGATTGGCACAGGGGGAGTCGGGGTCAGGAACTGCGATGAAGAGGGTCAAAAGGAACAAACCTTCAGTGAGAAGAGGACCAGGTTCTAGAGACGTACCCCAGGCGGACTGCAGGTAACAACACACTGTATTACCTGAACGTTGCTCAGAGGCTAGATCTTAAAAAGTTCTCATCACAAGGAAAACCGAGGTTCTATTTTCCCTGCTTCAGAAATGTTCTTTCCCCCTTTTGTGATCAGTTTGGGCTATGAGAAGTCCCCTCTCTGAGCCGTCAGTGTGCTGGACAATGGCAGCAATCCTTTATCATGCATGGTCTCCAAACTGGGGCAGATTAGAAAGAGCAGGTGGAAAGAGGATTCCCGGTGAAGAGCATCTTCAAGACTGTGCAGCGCACAGGGGTGGAGAACAGGGATCTGGAGTCAGACGGCGTTCTAGTCTCACCTCTGCCACTCGCTGGATGTTCTAATCTCTTTACATCCCCTCCCGGGTTTGTAAAATGGGGCACAGATTGCATCTTGAGGAAGAGCATTGTTCCCATGTTTCTAGCTGGAGTTTAGCAAGGTTAACTTCATCAAAGATCTACGGCATGCCAGATATCGTGCAATAGTAGTCTTTAAGGTATCAGGCCCCTTGACTTCAGAATGTTGAAAGAAAAGCCGGGGGTCCGATGGTTAAGTAGCTACGAGGAGAAATCTTATCATGGGAGAAATAGGGGATGTTAGGAACACAGTGGGGGGTTCTAACCAATGCAGGAGCCTGACAAGAGCTACCAGGGGAGTTTAAGCCGGGTAAGAGTCAGCTGGATGTCTGGAAAAGGAAGATAAAAGGTACATTCCAGGCAGAGGAAGCTGCATTTGCAAAGGTATGGAAGAGAAAATTTGAGAAATGCTGTTTTCTAGAGCTGCGGTGTACGTTCCCAGGGCACGGCAGGCGACTGAGGTCCGCGGTGGAGGCAGTCACAGGACCTTGCGAGCAGGACTAAAGAGGACTTGTGCTAGAGACAGATGACGGAGGGCACCACAGGTCTTTAAAGCAACAAGGCGAGTTACTTGTAATGCAGGAAGTTCCCCGCTGGCAGAGGGAGAAACAGACTGGAGGCCAAGACTGGCGGGACGTGGACAAGAAGCCACCATGGGACTATGAAAGAGGGGACAGTGGCCTGAGCCAGCAGGGAAGCAGTGTTGAAGGAGAGAAATGGACAGACTTGTGATCACGGGAAGCAAGTCTGGCATTTCCCGGTTCTAGGTTAAATATGGGGGTGATGGAGTCAGAAAGGACACGGGAGTCTCGGCTTAGGCAGCTGGGCAGACCGTCATTTCCTCGACCAATACAGGGAGCCCCAGAAGAGGAGCAGGGTGGGTGGGAAGCCGACACAGAGTTCGAGTTTGGGCTTTTAAGGCTGATGTCTCTGTGAGGTATTCAAGTGGGAAAAGTCAAGGAAGTGGCTGCGTGCCTGGGCCTGGGGCTCAGGAGCGTGTGGGCTCAGATCTTGTTGGAGGGATCCTAAGGATATAGACGGGGACTTTTGCAGACAGCCAGCCAGGGCTGAGTGCCAAGGAGCAGAGGAGACAGGTGGCAAGTGTGGGCACGGGAGGGTGGTAGTGACAGTCCGATGAGCCATCAGGGGAGCAACCGATGTGGAGGAGAGGGATTCTCTGCTCCTGGTGACTGGGCAGTCTCATGTCCCTCAGTGGAGGAGAGGAAGCGGGGGACATCAGGAGCCTCAGATCTAGGAGAGGGAGCGGGGGACATCAGGAGCCTCGGATCTCACTGAAGTCAGCCCTGGGATCCAGCAGCTGTTGTGCAGAAGGAGAAAGAGCTCCCTCCTTCCTTCGCGCCACCCAGAAGTCTGGCCAGATGGCAGGGGCCTCTGCCCACCACACGGACCGCTGGCTCAATGCAGAGATGGGGGTCTCCCTCCCAGCCAGCCTCCTCCCCCACCCACTGCCTTCCTCACAGAGCATGCTTCCTCCGAAGTTGGGGGTGCACCCGAACGGGAGGGAAGAAGAGCGGGGGCTCCAGGTGAAGCTGCGGCCAGGAAGGAAGCCTCTGGCAGGCGGCAAACATCCTTCTTTCTGTGCTTCTGTGGCCATGCTCACAGCCCTGTACCTCCATCCTGGATGTCTCAGCACAGAAACAATATTCTAAACTGTCCAACCCCCATGGAGACACAGAATGAGGAGGACAAAAGAAGGGGTAATATTCCCCTAACCCTCACGGTGACATGAGACACCTCTCCCCACCCTGGGCCCAGTTGCCTTTGGAGGAGTCTTGCCAGAAGGCTGCCAACCCTTCAAGGAACAGGTGTAGAAGGGTGTCTTGTTAGCCCGGACTTAAAACCCTATCTGAAGGGAAAACATATTTTAGAGATGGTCACCGATATTTGGGGCTTACCCAGGAACCCTAGGTGCAACCTTATTCCCCACAGCCAGTCAGAACCACAGCCTTGTCTTCTCCTTCAGTCCTCTCCCCCAGCCTCACAGAGAAGCACACCAGGGGCTGTGGGATCCCCCGTCCCCACCCTTTAGTTCTGAGTCACAGGATCCCACATGTCTGGGGCAATGATTCACGAAGGGCGTCCTGACCTCTCATTCCCTCATTGGAGATCTTCTTGTACAGCAAATTCAATGGTCTCTCTGACCCAGAAGGTGAGCATAAAGGGAATCAGATGGCAGGATACATTCTAAGACCTGAAATTCCACATGTTAGCCCAATGTCTTGGAGCCTTCCAGAACTCCCAAGGCCTAACATGAATCCCCCATCTCGTGAGAAAGGTCTCTTGCCCAGTTAGTTTCTCCATCAGCTGGACCAGCTATGTCCCGTCTGGTCCTCCAACTAAGCAGTTTCACCTAGCCGTCAACTTGTAAGTTTTCAAACAAGCCAATTATTTTCCCACGGAAACCAAGGGTCACCTCACCCCGTCCCTGCAAAGCCAGCCTGCCTCCTACATCACTTCCAGTCACCCTGCTCTCTAGTCCCTGCATGGCTGGTGATGTCCTCCCCTGGGCTGTGAGGGGCTGGCCGACCACGGCCGATCTTGTAATGTCAGGTGTCCTGCCATCCAGGAGTGGGGGGATCCCTTTTTCTCCACCTGGGTAAATGGGTGACCAGACACAGGGCAGATGGCAAGACAAAAAAAAAAAAAAACAAACAAACAAACACAAGAGTTTCTTACAATCAAATGGACCCACTAGTGGATTAGCCTGGGGGAAGCTCGTAGGTCCCCACCTGAGGGTGGCCTGCCGAGGGCCTCCCACAACAGCGCCCTGTCTTCTGGAGGAGGGTCTCAGAGGGCGGGGACTCTGCATCCCCATGTTTAGGCAGTTTCATAGGGCCTTCCAAAGACCACATGCATATGCCTGAGTGGACATTTAGAGGTCAACGATGCCCCAAAATCTATCAGCAGCAGCTAAGGAAACCACAAGAACATTTACGGGGGACTGCTAGCAAGGCTGTCAGTCAAGCTAACAGCCACTGGTCTCTCTCCCCTGCCCCACCTCAGTGCCTCGAAGTGTGAAGCCTTGCAGCAGGGGAGAGATTTCATAGCCAGACCTGCAATTCCCCCCCAACCACAATTCCCAAGGCTGCTGAAGCAGAGGAGGCAGATGCTGAAATCCGGCCGGCCTTTCTAGCACTCTATCCCCATTACGAACAGCTGGAGGGAGAGGCCAGTCACAAGGACCAACCACAGACCCGACTGATCTCTGGATCTTCCAAACCACAAGTCCACCCGTGGACAGGGCCGGCAGATTTAGGAGAGAAATTGCTCAACTTTCAGTAATTGAAAGAGGAGGAAACAGTATAGACTGTTGGAAATAGCATAAAAAGACAGGAAATAGAAATTCTACAGAGACTGGTTAAAATAGAAGTTAGAGAAAAAAGAAAATCAAACTGTTTATCCCCATCCAACTGTGTTAAAAGTCATCAATAAACTGATTACACACACATAGGGTTCTGCAGAATTGTGGGCTCAGTGGAATCCACCTGCTAGCAGGATTTTGTGCAACCTTCATAAGTGGGAACTTTGGACACATTTTCAAAATCGTATTATTCAGGTGTGCAGGGGACAGTACCTGCCATTTTACAGGAGCGCAACAAACCTTTGTTGAAGGAGAACAAATGTGTGGAGAAGGTTGGCCTTGGCCACAAAGAATGCGGACAAGCTCTGAATGAGGCCAGGCTCTCGAACAGCTACAGACAAAGCTTTGCCCCCAGAGGGGAGAACTGCTTGCCCTCACTCGGGCGAGAAAAGACACCCCTGACCCGGTCTGTAAGGAAAAGGGGGCAGAGAAGAGATACCTAATTTCTGACTCTTTAGAGGCATTCCTGCTCAGGCATCTGTGTGATCAGGAATACAATCCCCTGGAACAAGGCTTTACATTCCCTTCACAGCACCTCTCCCTCTCCCCCAACCTAATACCATCCCCCTTAGGATACCCTGAGGCACCTGGGAACATTCCTCTAACCCCTTTATCTCCAAGAAACACTTGCCAGCTCAGTGCCAAGAGCCAGTGGATGAGGAACCAAGCCTCCACGGAGGTACAGGGCCTGGTGCCATCCCCAGACCTGCCCCCTGCCCCCCAGATCAAAGCGTCTCCCCCAGACCCTCCCAGGGCACACGACTTCTCGCCCTCAGGCCCTCAGGCTCTCAGGCTGCTCCCACATGGGCTCTCTAAAGACTTAAGCGTGTAGTTTGGGAGCCTCTCATATGCTTAATTAACATTCTTAATAGGAAGCAAGTGACTCTCGATTTAATCCACAGGCATCACAGGACAGTCCCACCGTAGCTGAAGCATTAAGTTTTTGACAGGAGGCCTCAGACCAGGGACAGTATGATCTTCAGTTCATTCTAAACGCCTCTGTGACAAGCCTTCATCGGGAGACCTGTGCTGCCACTGGCTGATGGGCAGGTTTGCCCTCCTCGATCCTGGATCTAGAATCCTACCTTCCCAAGCCTCCTTCGCACGGGGAAGAAAAACGGTATGGAGAAGGGAAAAAAGATGAACAAATATGACAGTACAAAATGGGACTGTATATACACATTTGAATATCTGTCCTCTATTTTCTGTTATAGGACTGACCTATGAAGAATGAAAACATGTATTTTGTTAGGGACTTGGGCTCTATTTGAACAGGCTACCAGAGTTCTTCCCAATGGAATAAAAAGCTGGAAGTGAGGGAGGCAGGAAAGGAAGGTAGGAAAGTAGAGCAGTCCAAAGACTGGGATCCAGAATAAGAGGGAGACTGGGATCCAGAATAAGAGGGACTCAAGAGAAGAACCACGGTTCAGGAAGCGATGGCCAGGCTGGCGTAGAGAGCGCACAGAGGGGGCGGCATTGCTGGAGCACGAAGCTGCCCCCAGACACCCCAAGAATGAAAAATGTACACGGCCCACACAGAGGTTTGCATCAAGTGACCTTCCAGTCTTCACTCACATAGAAACCTTGATCCCCCTGCACCTGCTGACCAGGGACAAGATCCAGCTCACGGTTTTTAACTGTGGCGGATACCCTATACTCATTTAGTACGTCGCCTGGAATGGGACATTGAGTTTGGCATTAATCTTTATTACTAGCAATTTGCTGTCGTAAATAAACAATGTGCTAGCCCCGTGCCTGTGCAAGGATAAAGCAACACGGCACATCTAAACCTACAGTTTGGTGGGAAGCTACTGAATAATTCCAGAAAGCTACTGAATAACACCTGAAAACTGTGTACATAGAGCCAACAAGAAGTCTAAGCATACGTCCAAAAAGATCGGCAGTAAGGACAAGAGTGGGGGAAGCAGGACTGTGGGAAAGTGTAAGATTTAAATTACCTGCACCATAACAGAAAGTTAATAGATTTCTTAAATTTGATAAATCAAGAATAGTAGAGAGATCAAACAGTAAATACCAGAAGACATTGCTAAATGAATTGCTCTGGAAACTAGGTTTTAGGAGGAAGGAAGGAAACTTTTTCATTACAAGCTTTTTAGTACTGCTTGATTGTTAAACCATGGGTGTGTATTACCTTAAGAATAAAAATTTGAAAATTTAAGTCAAAACCAGGAAAATAGCCTTAAAGGTAAAGATATGGAAGATACCGTATTAAGACTTTGAATTTCAAGATGAAGCGAACTTTTTAAAGGTTTAAATGTATATAAAATTACATTTCCCTCTAGAAAAATTACATTACCCCAGTAACAAATGAGAGTGCTCTTTTCCTCATATCCTCACTAATATTAGCAATTAACTTTTAAAACCTCTTCACGGTTGGTTTTTGAAGCAAGTCAGGGAGTGCTTGTTTCTTCAAAATGGATATTTAGACATTACCCTCAAACGCACACGGCCAGCTCAGCGCTATAATCAAGTGCTGGTACAAAATGAAAACGCAGAGTCCCTTGTGCAGAAGCTACCAGAATTCCGAGGCAACACCCAACCCACTTCAAGCCAAGCTCGGGAGCTTCCACACCCAGGCCCGCACACCTGCCCAGGGCACACGCCCGTGAAGCCAGCTCTGCACGCACGTTTGCGTTCTGCTGTTGAATTCTGAACAAGAACCTGGGAACACTCACTTGTTAGGACCTCGGCTGTCCTTAATAAGCTCTCCTTTGGCAATGGCCCATGACCCCCCC
>PISX010005585.1:50535-87843 GCA_004024625.1 Mellivora capensis | reverse complement strand
TATTTAGAGAGGATTATCTTAGATTCCCCTATTTGAATTTGTTTCCTTACAAGACAAGACACCCTCCAGGCACTGAGCTTGCGTATCAATATCTCCCATCCTCGGCTGCCTGCCTCCCCCACCCACTCGGTAAAGGCACGTGCCACGCACACGCCACTTGCTGTCCTGGTTCTGACAGTATTTCCACGGTCTCTCATTCCAATGGAGTTGTCTGCCTTGTGGTATTTTACGTTTGTACCACCACACGGTTTCTGATCTCTGAGACTCTCCCGTAGAAAGTTCCCTGACGGCATCCTTGCACAGAAGTACCTCTAGACCTCGGAGAAAGAAGAGTCCAGCGTTCAGAGTGTAGCTCCCAACGGTGGTGCAGGTTAGGAGGACGGCAGGATGGGGTTAACCGAGGGCCATAAGCCTGAAAACCCTAAAGATACAAGTCCCCTCCGGGCTCTCCTCAACCCCAACTACTGGGAAGACAGTGAGCGTAGACATGCAAAGGACATGCGAAACTTTGATAGGATTGGCTTTTCCTTCTGAAGGCTGGCCGTCCCATTTTGGAGGATGCACCACGATGGGAGTTCTCGTGGAGAGAAACATGGGCACGTAATGCCCTCTGCCCCTGGAAACAAAGGGACACATGGAAGGCAGCAAAGGACGAAACTGAAGCCCAGTTCCAACGGTCACCCCATGCGCCCATGCACCTCCCTCTTCCAGAGCCTTCACAAGACCCAGAAGGAAGGAGTCCCCGCACTGCACACCCAGCAGGAGCGTGGCCTGCTGGCAGAGAGGGAACTGGGACAATACGAAGCGGCCTCCCAGGCAGGGCTGAGCTAGAAGGGGCATGAAGAAGAGACAGTGGCGGAAGCACAGGGATGTCCCCAGAAGGTCACCACCTCGAAGGATCTTTCAGAGCCAGCAACTCAATCCTCATTTTCTCCTCCAGAGAGGGACACTGGACCAGAAGGGTTGGAGTCTAGAAGCCTGATGTTATTAGCGCGCTCCACCCCGGCTGCCCGATGCTCAGACCAACTGCCCTCCTGCTGACCGGGCTCCTTACCAACAGCAGGTGAGAGAGCGGAAAGCAGCCAAGGCCCCAGCAGGGATGGAAGAGTCCAGGGTAAAGACGGTGTAGCCGAATCAGAGTAGACACAACACAAAGGAACAATCCCAAGCCGGGATAATGAAGGGCAGGAATGAGGAAAAAGGAATTCTGCATTTTCCAAACCCAGGGACGTTCTGTCTCAGCCACTTACATGCGGTGTGAACTTCTGGGTCAAGATGTTAAACACAGAATCAGTGACCCATCTCTTTGGGGGTTTTCCATATGGA
This sequence comes from Mellivora capensis, assembly GCA_004024625.1. NCBI lineage: Eukaryota > Metazoa > Chordata > Mammalia > Carnivora > Mustelidae > Mellivora > Mellivora capensis. The sequence goes on along the minus strand of PISX010005585.1, from coordinate 86,517 downwards.
AACCCAGTAACAAACCTTGCTGTAGTTCAGAGTTAACATAAAGTGACTCCAACAAACGTTTCTTGGTCATTGACTAGAAATTAAGCGACGAGTTAGCGGTTGGGGATCTAACCAAGACACGAAGCCCGTCCCCAGGGTGTCTGTAGCTGAGCATTGTTTTAAAAAGTATTTTCACAGACATGAGGCACTGTAGACATCATATTACTGTAGGTAAGACGAGGAAAATGGAAATGATACTCTCAAGAAAATGTTAGAAGTAAAAGCTTCTCTTGGGGGACAGGAGGGTCGCTGGTAGAAACAGATGGAGAATTTGGTTTCTGAAACACTAAGCTGCAGGATGCAAAGAGGTCCACAGCTGCGAATATGGAACAAACACTCACTCAGCAAGCATTCCTAGGTGAATGAATAGAATTATCAAAGTGTTAAGGAAATATCTTTGATGAATCAGCATAGAAAACAAAACAAGTATAGATTTCTGAAGTCGCAATGAAAACATTTATTTAAGGGGCCCCTGGGTGGCTCAGTGGGTTGAAGCCTCTGCCTTCATTTCAGGTCATGATCTCGGGGTCCTGGGATCGAGCCCCGCATCGGGCTCTCACTGCCCAGCAGGGAGCCTGCTTCTTCCGCTCTCTCTGCCTGCCTCTCTGCCTGCTTGTGATCTCTGTCAAATAAATAAATAAAATCTTTAAAAAAAAGAAAACATTTATTTAATGCTTTTTACCTATCAGGATTGTCCTATATGAATTAACTCATTTAAACCAAATGAATGTTTGCCTCATTCTCACCTCACACGTGAGGAACTTGAAACAAGGAGAGGATAAGACGGTGCCACCATCACTCAACACAGTCAAGGCTTGAAGCCTGGCAGTTGGAGTCCAAAGATCACCAAACTACCTACCATGCAATGTTATGCTTTCCTGTTCTTAGGACACAGAAATGGTAGATGTCTAAGATGAGTGAGAATGAATAAAAATGGACAGGAGCCCACGTAGACTCAGGACTAGGAGGTGGGAATAGGGCCAGAACTTGGAAAAACTACAAGGTGAGATAGCAGAGAGGTCTCTAAACCAGAACTGCTTACCAGTCAGACTAACTAGGAAAGCAGAGTGCACTTTACATATGGAAGACCGAAGGAATGAAGTCAATGCAGGAATTCCAACAGGATACAATGCAACAAGCCAGGGATTAATAACATCAGAAACCTGGTATAGCCCTACACTGGAATGACTAAGAGAAAACAGTGTCTTGGCTTGGGTTCACTGCCTGCCACAGAAACTCAGAGCCCGAAACTAGTGCTTATGGCCAAATACAACTGACTCAAACAATGAAAGGTTTAAGGGCACAGACACCCACCTCTTGCAGTCAAAAGTCCAAGTATAACTTCTGGCTCCCTGATATTTAATTACTAATAGCCTACATTTGACCAAAAGCCTTACCAATAACAGTTGATTAACATATACTTTGTATGTTCTGTGTTATATACTGTTCTTCCAATAAAGCTAATGTCCATGAGAAAAATCCATTTACAGCATTTTTTAGGATCTATATATGAATGGACCCATGCATTTGAAAGCCACATTGTTCGAGTATTAACTATAATTTAGGAGAGGATTCTAAAAAGCTAGACGTGTTAGAATAAGGGGAGGGGAGGAATATAGCCCAAGGTGCATTGTTAAGGTCGCTGCTTGGGCAGTGGAAGCCCAATCCCACCCCAGGATCTCCTGAGGAACAGGCAGGACACTCAGATCTTTCCACCTAAGGATCGACTGGGAGAAGTATTTGTTCATCGGTTGCCATCTCTCATGTACCTAGCTAAAGTCATCTTCAGGAGGCTGATTTCCTAGGTTTCCTAACTGTACATGCTTGCTAAGCAAGCTTTTTGAAATCTCTACAAGCATAATGGAAACCCCAGGACAGGAGGTGAGAGATGTCGTAGGGCTTGAGGGGAGCTGAAGCTGTCCAGAGCTGTCCAGCTTGACTGTGTTGAAATCGGGGTACTGAAAGGATGGCAGTTCAGGCACTAGTGGGGCCTAATACCACAAGAGCTCACAAAACCCGGGGTTGGCACCAACCAGTAAAAGCTGGAATTAGAGTGGGGACCATGGAGGAGATACAGCTCCTGCTGGAGAAGCTACCCACAACGGGGGTTGGGGCTGGGGTGAAAGGAGAGGAAGAATAGAGCTATCCTTACTTCTGTCCCTTCCTTCTGCCCTCCAACCTCCCGTTGGCCAAAGCCACCCGACAGTCTGGCAACCACCCCCAGCAAATAAGTTCTCCCCCTGTGCAAGGGCTGCCTTCTCACTCCAACAGTATCCTTCAGTATAAAGACATTATGTTAACGCAGTCAGATTCATCAGTCTTGCCCTTAATGGTTAGTGCTTTGGGTAGCCCACTGAAGGAACACTTTCCCTCCCAAGGTCATAAAGATGTGCCTACATGATCTTTTAGAAGCTTTAATCAGTTCCTTTTACATGTTTACACCTATAATTTCCCTCAATTTTACCTTGGAGTATGGTGTGAGGCCGGGATCGGAGTTCAATTTTTTCCAGTTACATATTCAATTAATCCAGGATTGTTAGGGGAAAAAATCTTTCCCACTGTTTTTCAAATGCCATATTGTCATAAATCAAGTGTCCAAGTGTGAGTCTGTTTCTGGCCTATGTTTTCATTGGTCTGTGTGCCAAAACCACAAGGTCTTAATCACTTTCACATTAAAGTATTTTGAAATCAAGTAACCCTCCAACTTTCTTCTTTAAAATGTTCTTAGCTAATGGTGAGTGCTGTGAAGTGTGTAAACCTGGTGATTCATAGACCTGTACCCCTGGGGAAAAAAATACATTATATGTTTATAAAAAAATTAAAAATTTTTTTTAAAATTTTAAAAAATGTTCTTAGCTATTCCTGGTCTTTTGTATTTCCATGTAAATTTTAGAATTTTCAATTGACACAAAATAAACTATTGGAAATTTTATGGTATTTCATGGAACCCGTTAATTCGGGAAGAGGTGGTAAAAGCTTTAGATCCAATATACATAAAGAACTCCTTTAAGAAAATGTCAAAGAGGGGCACCTGGGTGGCTCAGTTGGTTGGGCAGCTACCTCCAGCTCAGGTCATTATCCCAGGGGTCCTGGGATTGAGTCCCCTATCATGTTCCCTGCTCAGTGGGGAGTCTGCTTCTCCTCCTGCCCCTCCATCCCCCTTGTGCTCTCTTGAATTTTAAAAAGACCTTTTTTTTTTTAAAGATTTTATTTATTTATTTGAGAGAGAGGCAGTGAGAGAGCATGAGCGAGGAGAAGGTCAGAGGGAGAAGCAGACTTCCCGTGGAGCTGGGAGCCTGATGCAGGACTCGATCCCGGGTCTCCGGGATCATGACCTGAGCCAAAGGCAGTCGTCCAACCAACTGAGCCACCCAGGTGTCCCTAAAAAGACCTTTTTTTAAAAAAGTCAAAGAAATCAGAAGAAAGATGGGCAGGAGGCTTGAGTGGACACTTCACAAAAGAGACTATCCAAATTACAAATAAACAAGTGAAAATATTTCAACCTTATTAGTGATCAGGGAAATCAGACTGAAAATCGCAACGTATTCATCTTCTGGGCTGCTTGTAACAACATACCACAGACTGGGTGGCTTCTAGTATTTCTCACAGTTCTAGAGACTGGATGTCCAAGACTAAGGGGCCAACACGGTCAGGCAAGGGTCCTCTTCCAGATCATACTCGCATGCTGGAAGAGGCCAAGGAGCTCTCTGTGGTCTCTTTTTTAAGAGCAGTGACCCCCTTTATGAGGGCTCTGCCCCCATAACCTAAGCACCTCCCCAAGACCCCTCTTCCCTACCATCACCTTAGAGGTTAAGTTCTTAACACGTGAATTTGGGGGAACAGAAATTCAATATCACTAGATACCTGCCAAACGGTTAAAGTTTAAAAAGCAGATGATACCAGTGTTGGTAAGGTAGGACCCCTAGAATACTCATGCACTGCTAATAAAAGGGCAAGATGGTAGACAGCCACCAACACTCTATGCCCTAGGACCTAGCAATTTCATTTTTGGTGTATGCCCAAAATACATACATGTTTTCACCAAAAGATATGCACAATAATGTTCAAGAAAACAATACTCATAACAGCCAAGTAATAGAAACTTTCCCCATGCCCTTTAGTATAAAGGATAAGTGCTGCTCCATTCACACAGTTAAACACTGCAGCAAGAATGAATAAACCACTAGTATTCGGAACAGTGAGGAGGAATCCCACAAACAGGGTTGAGGAACGGAGCCAGGCACAATGCAAAGTGCTTGATTCCATTTCACATAAAGTTCAAAAAGCGGCATCACCAGCCTCTGGTGTTGGAGCTTGGGGTGGTGATGACTTGCAGAGAGAAGAGTTTAGTCACCAGGAGGAAGCACGAAGAATGCTCCCAGGGTCCCAGGGAATATTCGCTCATGATCTAAGTGGCAATTACACAAGTGTGTTAGCATAATGTATGTATACTTATCAGCTGTGTGTGTACATGACCTTACTGTACGGAAAGCGCCAGACACAGGGATGGACATGTGTCAGGGACTTAATATTAACCACATCGAATAACATGATGAAAGCTGGACAATGGACACTTGTATTTTGGAGCATCTGTTAATTCCCTTCTTAACACCCTGGAGCCAAGGCTGGAGTAGAGAAAACATGTAGCGGGAGGGATCCTGGATAAAGTCTGTTCTAGCAAGCATGCCATTTGGAACAGCAGGGAAAGTACCCATTCCCATTGCCTGTGTCCCCGAGGCTACAGTGGCCCTTCTGTCACTTGCTCGTCAGACGTAGAGGGGAATTTGTGCTTTGGATGGTTAATACCAACTCCTCTGGGACACATGTACCCTTAACAATAAACCTCTTCCTTTTCCCCACTTCACGTCAATTAACATTCACCACCCTATGCATAACTAAGACCCACTTAATTATAAAGTTAAGAGGAGTCCTGCTCCCCTGAGCAGGCCTCTTTTGACAGAGATAGTCCCCTATCCAACCTGCTGTGCTAGAACTCTAGAACTGGCCCCTCGCAGCTCTACCTAATTTCAGAAGTCCCGAAATAAGTCACACCCTTGCATGATCCAACCTTTGGGGCTGTCTGCAGTCAGAACTGGGGGAGAGAACTTCCTGTCCCAGAACTCTTCCCACGCAGCTGGGCCACCATCCATAGACGGCCACGCTGGGCAAGGAACCCAGGTTCTCCTCCCTGGTCACACCTCCTCCCTGATGTGGGGAGACCTTGCAGACCTGCTGGTACACCTGCCTCACTTCACCACACATGTGTTTTCCTCAGGGCCGGTGGGGGGGCATCCTTGGGTCACAGTGCTCACTGGTCTGTCCCTTTCAGCCCTAAATGAAAGTCTCCTGCCAACAAGCGGGCTCAACACTCCCTGGAAAGTACTTACCCTCCCCGTCCCCGAGACTAAACAGCAACGTTCTCCCCCCTTCAGTGCTGCATCTCTGGCTCTGGGCCTGAGCTGGCAACCAGTCCGTACTTGTCACTGCACGGTTTCACCTCATGGGACGTGGGACGGACAAGAAGCTGAGCCAGTAGAAGGACAGGACCAGAACAAGGGTGCTATGCCAGCGCCCCGGCTCGCCAGACCAGAGGTAAGACAGCGAGTCAACACAGCAGGGAGAGAGCAAGGCTGGTCTACATCACGTAGGTCAGGAGAGCAAAGCAAGAATAAGGTGCACAGGTGCACACGGGAAGAGCTCCCAGGATTTTGCAAAGTATTTACCAAGTGAACCAGGGCTTTCCTGGGAACCAAAGAACTGAAAGCCTCGGGCACGAGTCTAGCAGGAAACGTCAGATGACCGTCGTGGGGTGTGCACCTTACACGCCACTGAACAGGACCGTCCCAACACACCGCCGGCAGAGGACCACGACGGCTAGTCTACTGGGCAGAGGGGCAGAACCCGACCCCCTCCAGGTCCTGAAATATGGTCTCCTGTCCGGCCACGGCCCCGAAATTACGGTCACAAAATCTGGTAAAACGCAGCCCAGCAGCCGTATGGAGCCTAGCAATTAGCTCTCCCGCAGCCATGGGAGAGCGCCTGCTCCCTACACGCGTGCCAACACACTGAGTTTCCACACTCGCTCATCTCTGTCCACCCGAGGATGAAAATGAGCATCTCAGTGAAGTTTTAATTTGCATTCTTCTAATTATAAAAGAGGGTGCTCATCTTTTCATGAGCTTAGTTGCTGCTCGCACGTCCTTTCCTGGAAGCTGTCAGTCTGTGCCGTTGCTGCGTGCTCTGGAGGGGTATTGGTCTGCTCCCAAACAATCTGGAAGGGCCACTTAGCGTCCTATCACAAAGGACTGAGTTCAGTACGACACACTTCTGTGTAATTCGTCTTTTGTCTTTGCTTTTGTTGAAGAACCTTTAGTAGTTGAATTTTTATAACTGTCTGTAACATGTTTAGCTAGGCCTTCTCCTAACCAGAATTTTTAAAGACTCCCTTGATCTTTCTAGTCATTTATGGTTTGTTTTTTGTTGTGTTCTCCCCACTGAAAACTTTAATCCATTTGGTCTAGTAGGTTACATATGCACAACGTGATTTTTTTTTTTCTGGATGGCTCAATACCAGAGACTGAAGAGGTATGGATACTTTTCCTTTCGTGGTTTTGAGAGGCCTGGGAGAGCTTACATCATGATACACACCTGCGTCCTCATCGATGACCTATGTATGCACTAGTATAAAGCTACTTTAACTTGTATAATATTATGTTCAAACATGATAAGTTTTCCTAGCTATTCTTGTTTTAACCATTTTCCATGAGCTTCAGGATCAGCTTGCCTTAGGAGAAGAAAAGTCCTGTTGGGGACTTAAAGGGACACTAAACTTACAGCTTAGTAAGTTTTAGAACCCTATCCAAGAGAACATTACATCCCTCCCCACTTGCTCACATCTCCCTTTGTCCTTTAGGAGATAGTTTACTTTGACTAGATCTTGCGTTTTTGTTTTTGTTTGTTTGTTTGTACATTCTCACAAGCTTGCCTATTGTTGCTATGCTAGATTCTCAGCCACCATGTCCTATCCGGTTCTAGTCTATATATACGAAAGCTATTGTGCTCTTTGCAGGTCTTATTATGGGCAGCCATGTTTCTAAGTGCTCTTGTTTGAATAATTCTTTGGGATTTTCCAAAGGAGCAAGTTCATATTCTCTCACACATTGGCTAGAATCCTGGTCAAAAGTTCATGATGGCAGATATCCTCTAGGCGTGCCTTTTCTACTCATTTTTAAGATTTTATTTATTTATTTGACACACAGAGATCACAAGTAGGCAGAGAGGCAGGCGGAGAGAGAAGAGGAAGCAGGCTCCCTGCTAAGCAGAGAGCCCGATGTGGGGCTCGATCCCAGGACCCTGAGATCATGACCTGAGCCTAAGGCAGAGGCTTAACCCACTGGGCCACTCAGGCGCCCCTCTACTCATTTAATATAAATCAAGTTCACACTTTCTGAACCACTTGTAAATGGCTACAATCAACCCCACATGGTCTTCACAGATTATGATTCTAAAATGCTACTAATTTTTGGCTAATTTAGGGTGTCTGCACCAGTTTTTGTAAATGAAATTGATCTACAGGTTTTATGATGTTCAGTCTTTATTATACATATCAATTCCATGATAAGGTCATAAAAGAATTTTGGAAGCCTTCCTTCTTTTTTATGCTTCAGCTCTGCCTTGTCCAACAGAGTAGCCAAGGGCAACATGTGGCTACTTAATTAAAACTGAATAAAATTAAAATCCAGCCCCAAGAACCAGCTGCACTCAGTGCTGTGGCCACACTGGGCGACGCCGTCAGGCGTTTCCATCACAGAAAGTGCTCATGGACAGCAGAGCTCCGGACAAACTGAAGAGGCAATCAAATCCTTTGTTCTCTCATGACAGGGTTTCAAGGAGTAATTCCTGAAGAAATAATCTGGGAACAGGTGTTTATGTTTTCTACTTTTTCTGGAATCAGTTTCATAATTTCTAGATTCCTAGGAAGTTATGTAGTTCCATGAGGTACAGAAAAGTTTGAGGAAATAACCTCAGGTTAAGAGAACTCTAACCATCCCCTCTTCTGAGGAGAAGACATCTGCTAGTCTGGGCAGATTAGGGGATGGTCAACAACGGTTTCCCATTAGTCAATCAAACACTACCCTGAAGGTACCTCCCAGCTGTGGACTGAAGTCTGCAATCCATGTGCTTTAAGGAAGACTTTCCTACATAACCTGAGGGAGCAGAATTCATCAGCTGAAAGGCCTCGAGAGCCAAAAAGTGTCTTCCTGGGAGACATTCTGTTCTCACTGCAGCTTGGGCTCGCCCAGTGCCCAAGGCCACCCTTCCCAGGGGCCCAGCCCCAGGACTCTGGACTTGCCCAGGCAGGCCTCACAGTCAGGGAAGCCACTAGGTGTGTCCACTAGAATCCTGGCTGGTTTTTCTTCCCCCCTCAACCCCCCAAAAGGACTGCTTCCATTTACTATAATCTTCTAATTCTCCTGTGTCCCAAATCATTCCTGCATTTTTAACTCCTCCATTCTGGTTCCCGTGAGCTTGGTTTGTTTTTTTTTTTTAATAACTGAAGATTAATACATTTGTTCTCGTTCATTATAAATTGAGATTTCTACTTTCCTGAGGCCTTGGTATTCCACAAATCATACTGGAGTTCTAAAATTAGTATTTTCTAGGTATTCTGCAATTTAGGCTTGGATTTTGTTCTAAGTTACCTAATGTAGATGGAGCAGCTTTTAAGAGAATCAGTTTCATGGGGAGGGATCTTATTTCCTTGTTTTTTTTCACGGTCTTTTAATGACTTATTAGAAAATGTTTGTTTTTTGGAATGTGTTTATGGATTAATGTATAGTCAGATTTTATGACTATCCCATGGGAACTTGAATGAAAAATGCATTGTTTTCAGGCTACGAAGTACGGTCTGTGTATCCGTTTTCCTACTGATCTTGAAGGCCTGAATGTACCCCCTTTTGTCCACTTGATCGTTAACTAAAATATTTAAAGTCCAGTAGTATCTGTTTTCTACAATTTCTCATCCATGACTGGCCATTCTGATCCACATCCTTGAGTATCAGGAAGGACATTTTTGTTCTTGTTCAATGCTTTTGGCTTTGAATTCAACCATATTGGATATTCTGTTTGAATTTGCCTAATATAACTGTCCTTACTTGCATTTTCACGCTTTGAGTCACTTTTAGAATGGAGTCTTGTCTTGTGATTTAATCGGACACTTTTCTTTTGAATATGTTTGACCTATTTATATCTGATGTACCCAGAGTTTTTATTCTGCATGATGAAGCAGAGTTGCTGCTGAAGCAAACATTCTAGGTTACAGTCCGTGGTTTCTGTGGTTTCCCTGTACCTGTCGTCAGGTCTGGTTCGGGATGTGTTTTATAGCATTTTGAATGCCGGCATTTCTGTTCTGGTGGTTCTCTTTATAACTGTTCCTTTATATAGTCCTTCACTATTAGATAATCCAAGAAAAGTTGTGAGAAATGATATAATTTCCTCTTCACCCCTGGAATTTCCTTCTCTTCCACTACCTGACTTCAGCTCATTGCATTTATTTCCTTGAATACACTTACACCTATCTCATTGGATATTTTATATTACATCTTTTAGTCTCCAGCTACGAAAAAGGAGATCGGTGGAACCAGACTGCCTCCCACATTGCTACTGTAGCTTATGCCATTCTATTGTTAGATCACAGAACATTTATAATCCCCTGGTCCCTTGTCAGTTAAATTCTAAGTGTACAGTTATTCTTGCCCTTCTCTCTGCTATATGTTTTGTCATTTTCATTGGTTCAAGTTCACCCACCAGATTTTTGGAGGACTCAGGAAAACCGGTTTTTTAACTTGTAATGACTCAAAAGCACAAGACAAAAATATTGTCGCCTTTGTAATAGTTTGTATGGAGGCGATTTTGTGGATCAGATTTTAAGCTTGGACGGCACTACTCCGCTGCCTTATTGTATGTGGCTCAGGAGAAAATTGCATTGTTAGCCTCATTCGTCATAAGTAATTTATCCTCACATGTATTCCAAGATCTAGGACTTCTTTGGAGAACCCACTTAAATGGATTTTTGGGTCTCCTTTTGGATTCTATATAAAACAATTAGGGAGAGTGAGAAGGATGCTCTTTCAATTACTTTTCCTTGTTTCTGTACTTGGTACTCCTTTCTAAGTCTTCACCAGCATCCTCAACTCTGTCTATCCTCTCTGCTCTCCTTTAAATGTTACTGTTGCTAATGGGATAATGGTACTGTTTCCTTTTACTTCATTTCTGTTCCTCATACTTAGGTTTTATCTCTTCCTGGAGCTCTCATACCTTCTGTGCTGTAGTGATAGAAATAATTTCTCTGTGTTTTAAACTTGGGAATGTTCAGTTCCTCCACTCACGTGCTTTGCTGTTCTTTATATTCCACTGGGTTTAACCTATTCATTTTCTTGTTGTATTGTGATCCTCTTCCCCTGACTCATCTGTGGGGCTTCCTCCTGAACCTGGACCGTGTTCCAGGCCACCTGGACTTCTTTACAGTCCTTGGTTTGGGGGCCATAGCGATTACACACTACTCTTACCAAATCAATAGAGACATGCTGCTGCAGGGTCCTCCATGAGTGTCCCCCCCACCATGGACCACCGAAACCAGTCGTCTTCACATAGGACTTGGTACAGAGTTTCTCATTCATCCCCACTTTCTTTAGTTCTGGGGAAAAACTGGGCCCAGGAAAACAAACGCTTTAGGACAAAAGCTCACCCTACCAGTCCTAGGCTCTATTTACCATTATTCAAAAGGAAGAATTTCACCTTAATGTGCACGCTTCGCTTTCTGCGGTATCCTCGGCTGACAAGCTCCCTCCTGCTTCCTTCTGCGTACGCCCTGCCTGATTTGCTTGGCTTTTAGAAGACATTCCACTTACTTAGTAACCTGATGTTTTTAACATTTCCTAACTTTCCAAATATATAATTTATATTTTGATTCTACTTCCCTTCTCTGCTTTTACAGCATTTCCAAGAGAAAAGTCAACATTCCGCTACCAACTTCAAACTGAAAAGCTTTTTAATGATTTCAAATGCACTGGCTGAGCACCCGGAGAATTTCAGGGCGGGGGAGAGGGGGGAAGAAGACTTCCAAGACACCAAAATGTCCTAGGAAGAAATATTTTTCAGTGTTAATAGTTCTCTTTGGGAGGTATAAGATCATATGGATTGTATAAATTCAGGCAGCAGATTACTAGTGTGCAGACCTGGGGTGTCTGTTTTTAGGGGTGCATTCTTCCCCACCTGGAGTATCTCCTGGTCATTTCCTCGTTTTGGTAGTAAGTCGGCCAAGGGTCCCAGCTTTATACATAGACTTTTAATCCCACCTCTTCACTTCCCAAAGCATTTTCCTTTATTTCTATTTATTTACAAATATATGGATCTGGTGTTAAAACCCTACCTTAGCTTTCACTACCTTAAAGGCCAAGAACCAGGCAAGGAAGTCTGATTCTACATAGTACAGTTAAATCAAAGGCAGCCAGATTAACAAACCAAAGAACTTCCCATACAGCAGCCCTGCAGTAACAATGTCCCCTAACCTCGCACGGCTGCAAAGTGCTTCAGCATTTACCCACACGAGGATGAAACCCTGAAATCTGCCCTCCGACCAAGTAAGCTATCAGCACAAACCTCAGGTCTTTGGACTAAGAAAAGCAGGTAGAAAAACACCAAATCCAAACTATTAAAAAGTTGCCTCAAATGCACAACTAGCTATACCCAGGATTGCAAGATTTTCTACACCACTGGAAAGACCTTATTTTGGTCAGTAGTGTGCATCCTCCTGTGTCTTCTCCCTGCCCACAGAGACACCTCCCCCCAAGACCAGAGTTAAGACCACCCATTTGAGGGGAGAACCTTAGGGAAAGGCACTTTAGGGGGAACTTGAGGCAGAAAACCCTGCCAGCCCCACAGCAGGTAAGGAAAAGTAGTTTGGTTGGACAGAGTATTCTGGGTTGAAACTATTAGATGTAAGGACAAAATGAAGACTCCTGAGCATGCAAACATGTAGAACATCTCTGCTCAGGTACTCTAAAAGAAAAAAAAAGAAAAAAAAAACATTCTGGGTTCTTCAGCAAAACAAAGGGATTCAAGAATCTATTTCCAGTTTCTAACAATGGCAGGGAAAATTCAGTAGATGAAAATAAGATTTTTTTTTAAGTTCTTATCGAAAGAAAAATGAAATCAGCACCAAGATAATTACAAAGGCAAACTGAAAATAAAACGAAAACCCAAGTAGATATGGGAGCATGGAGTCTGCCTGTAGATACGGGAGCACGGAGTCTGCCTGTAGATACGGGAGCACGGAGTCTGCCTGTAGATACGGGAGCACGGAGTCTGCCTGTAGATACGGGAGCACGGAGTCTGCCTGTAGATACGGGAGCACGGAGTCTGCCTGTAGATACGGGAGCACGGAGTCTGCTTGTAGATACGGGAGCACGGAGTAGCTCGTAGATATGGGAGCATGGAATCTGCTTGGACCCCAGGAGTGTTTGGCAATTCTAGCCAATTTGAAGTTTTTGGTTGTCTCCAAGGGCAAGAGGGACAGAACCAATACCAAGGGCCTACACAAGAGAGGATTGGACAGCAACCCCCCTCCACAATGACGACCTGACGGCAGACACCCCTAGGGTAAGAGTGAGCCGGAAGGTACACCAACACTCATGGTCGTGCCCTGCAGGCTTGCTTCGCTGCAGCCCAGGGACTCTCAAGCCCTGAACATGGATGAGGAGGACCCTAAATCAGCAGTCTATCTCCCCACCCCCGGCGGCACCTGGCAAGCACCCAAGTCTCTGGAGGGAGAGATTCATTCTACAGATGACTCATTCCCAGGACCTATTTACAGTGAGAACAGTCCAGTAAGGCACATGGAGAAACAGACTTCATAAGAACCAGAAATAATCAGAAAGATACCCACAGCCTCACGTTAGTGCAGGTTATATGATCACTATGCTTGCTGATGACTTACATAAGAAACGTGAAAACAAGTGCTCTGAGGGCAAGAAATTGAGATTCACAAGTTACAATTGAAATTTCAAATATTTGAAAAAGAACCCAATAGAAATTCTAGAACTGAAATTAAAATGAATACAACAGATGTCTAAGAAACAGAGAAATACGGTAAGGCTCTGTAACCTACACTTAACCAGGTATGGAGAGAAGCAACAGAGCACACACAACATACAAAAGGACAATGGCTAAGGACTTGGGGGTTTTGGCTGTTTGGTTTTTTTTTTTTTTTTAAAGACTTTAGTTTTTTAAAGTAATCTCTATACCCATGAGGCTCAAACTTACAACTTGGAGGTCAGGAGTCACATGCTCTACCAACTGAACCAGCCAGGCACCCCAGGAACTTTCTAGAACCAAAGAGAAACCAATCAAGACAAAATCCCTCTAAAAAAAAACAAAAAAACAAAAAACAAAAAAAACGACAGCACATCTAGGTGTGGGTAACTATAGAAAACAAATAACCAAAAAAAACCAAAAAACAAAAAACAAAAAAACAAACACCTTAGGAGCCGATCCCTTCCCACAAAAAAACAAGAACAAAAACAACCTTCCCAATACTTGTAAAGGAAATCTTTAAAAACAATGGGACTGAGGGATGTAGCAACTGCCAACCTAAAGTTTTGGGGTTTTTTTGTTGAGAGAGAGAAAGAGAAAGAGCACATGTGCACACATGGGGGGGGGGGTGGGCAGAGGCAGCAGCAGATTCTTAGTGGAGCAGAGAGCCCGACTTGGGGCTGGAACCCAGGACCCTGAGATCATGACCTGAGCCAAAGGCAGATGCTTAACCGACTGAGCCAGCTAGGAGCCCCTGCCAACCTCAATTCTACACTCAGTGAAAACTCAAAAACGAGGATGAAGGTCAGTAATAAGCAAAATGTGAGATGCCACCATCTCTCTACCAAAAGGACAAAAACGAAAAGCCCCGATGATGTCAAGTGTCAGCACAGACGGGAATACCCTGAGGGCCCAGAGACCTTTTACCAGTACGAGTGCAAATCACAACCACCCTGCAAGGCCCCTGACTAGCAAATCTGAAGATGCGCATTCACGACAACCCAGCGGTCCCACACAGGTGTCTGCACCGGAAACTTCGCCTGCCGCATAAGAAATATTGTCTCTATCCTTACTTCTCGGCACAAACTCTCAAAAATCCTTCAATTTCCTGAGCATTAAGAATATCTTTTGTTATGCTAATGAGGGAACTCCTAGGAGCTCTAGGTAGCTTCTAGATGGGGGATGGTCCCCAGAAGGACAGTAGAGAGCTGGAAATTTCAGCCTCTTGACCTATAGGGTAGAAGTGGGCTGGAGATGGAGTTAGATGGTTTAATCATACATACATACATAGTGAAATCCCAAGAAAAACCCTGCAGACAGGCACAGTGGAGCTTTCTGGTTAGTAAACACACTGACGGGCTGGAAGGGTGATAGACCCAGATTCCACAGGAAGGCACGGAAGCTCTGCGCGCCCCATCCCATCCAAGTCTCCAGCCGGTTCCCCGTCTGTATCCATTACACTACAACTGATAAGTATGATGTTTTTAGGGAGTTCCGAGAGTCCTTCTAGGAGTGATCAGAGTGTTGTAACACTCCCAGATTTACAGCCGGTCAGAAATGCAAATAGCCCCATGACTGGCAACTGGCATTGGAGTGGGGTGGGTTTTGTGAAGGACTGAGCCCCTGTGGGATCAGAGGCCAACTCCAGGCCATCAGTATCAGAACCACGGCCATCTGCTCCAGTCCTTGGAGAAACAAAGCATTTTGACAGTTCTAGCAGGCTGGGCAAAGGGGGAATTCCTCCTGCAGATGTGCAGCTGGCCCTGAAGTGAGGGTGGTCTTCTGAAGGCTTGTCTTTCACCTGTGGCATCCGCACTAGTGCTCCACATCGTGAAGATCAAGTTTAGTCGTAGGACATCACGCTGAATTTGGAAAACTGGCATCAGAACACGCCTGTGGACTAGGAAATCTGGGTAAGTGTCCCCAGCACTGTTCAGAGGGTTCCCAACCCAGAAGTGACTGACTCGTCTATGAAAACTCTAATTGATAAGCTGTGGAATGTGTAGGAGTTAGCGCTTTCCACCACATGTGAGAAGGATGAACACTGGATTTTGAACAGAATAGGCCAGGTATAGAATACATCAGTTTTTCATAAAACTTCAAAAAACAGGCCAAACTAAAATACTGTTTGTGATAAGCACAGAGATAGTAAGACTACAGGAAAGCAAATAATTACCCTACAAATCAGTAGTATTTTTTTCTTCCTTACAGGGAAGGAACAATATTGTGATGGTCAGAGGACACAATTTCTAGCACCTCAAAAAATCTGCCTATTTGTTGATCTGGGTAATGGTTTTCACTTGATTAAGCCATAATTCAGGTTTTATGCATCTTTCCAATGTATATTTCATAGTTTAAGGGGTTTAGAAAGCAGAGAAGCAATTGTAAAAGAAAGTTAGGAAACCCATAGGCAGATTTATAAAATGTAGCAGTGAACTATTAATTCAATGAAGGATTCCACTAAGAAGTAGAAATTTAAGATAAATGCAGAACTTAAATTAGTTAAGTGAGTGAAGAGGAAGCAAAGAGAGGTCTTAAAACTTGCTCAGATACACAAGAGGACGCAAATAAGTAGTTTCTTGGCAGGCATAAAAATGTACGTTCTGAGTACTTGTTCATATCCCCTGCAGCACAGAGCCGCTTGGAGCACACACGGGCGTGGGTCTGTTTCCAAAGTCCTTACACTTTACTTTTTCTCCTCCATGAAGTACATGGAAGTCAGTCTGTAAGACCTCATTTACATCATCTGGGAAAGACCGAATTCTAGACTGAAGGAGGAGCAGACAGACCCTAAGCAGTACACGGGACTGTCAGGACATGGAGAGCCACAGCTCCTGAGAGCCTGGCAGGAAGTGAAGTCCCTGCAAAGGGACAAGGACCCATGCTTTCACAGTAGGAATGCCCCCAAAAAAGCCAATGGATCCTACCCTGCCTGCTCTAATCATCAAAAGCAAAGCTGCTTTCCAGGTCAAGTTGAAGATATTAGTATCACCGCTAAAATTTCAAATATAAGTATGTTGATTCCTGTTAGTTTCTACTCAAATAGCTGGTAGGACTACCAAGACTGATGGGTTTTAAAGAATGCTGGTAGAATTCTCAGAAGTAACTAGAAATGGATTAAAGATGAAAGAGATCTGAAACTATGAAACTCCTGGAAGTAAAGGGGAAAAGCTCTTTGGCATCGGCCATGGTAAGGATTTCTTTGGATAGGACAACAAAAACACAGTCGAAAGCAAAAACAACCAGGATCACATCAAACTAAACCTTCTACCAAAGGAAACCATAAAACCGAAGACAACATACGGAATGAGAGAAAATAGCTACAAGCTATACATCTGATAAGGGGTTAGTGTCTAAAATATAAGGAACTTTTAATAACAAAAAAATCCAATTAAAAAAGGAGCAAAGTGGGGCACCTGGGCACCTCAGTCAAGTAAGCATCTGACTCATGGTTTTGGCTCAGGTCACGATCTCAGGGTCCTGGGATCCAGCCCCACATGGGGTTCCCTGCTCAGCGGGAAGTCATCTTCTCCACCCCCCCTTCTGCTTGCTCTCAAAATTTTGGGGGATTAAAAAAGGCACAAAGAACTTGAATATTCTTCCACAAGAGATATATGCACCGCCACCAAGTTCATGTAAAGGTGTTCAACATCACTGATCAGGCAAAGACAAGTCAACAGCACAGAAATATCTCACACTTGTTAGGAAGGCTTTTATCAAAAAGGCATGGGTTGGCAAGGATATGAAGGGAACCCTTGTATATTTTTGTGTGACTATAAATTAGTACAGCTACTCAAAAACAGTATAGAGTTTCCCCCGGTCAAATACACAGCGGTCATACGATCCAGCAATCCCACTTCTGGGTATGTATCCAAAAGAAACAGATCAGTATCTCAGATTTCTGCATTCCCATTCTCTTTGCTGCATTATTCACAACAGCTAACATACAGACACAACCTAAGTGTCCATCAATAGATGAATGAAGACGTGGCATGTTCCCATGTTGGAATATTGTTCACCCATGAGAAACAAGGAGATCCAGCCATTAGTAACATGGATGAAACTGGAGGACATTAGGCTACATTTAAGCCAGACAGAAAGAAACACTATATAATCTCACTGAAATATGGAATCTTCGGCGGGGGGTGGGGGGGTGTCAAGCCCCGACACAGAATGGTAGTTACCAGAGCCTAGGGGCTAGGGGAAGTGGGAAGATGTTGACCAAACGGTATAAACCTTCAGTTATAAGTCCCGGGGATATAACGTACAGCACAATTACTATGGCTAAAAATGCCGTATGGCATACTTGAAATCTGCTGAGAATACAGATCTCAGCATTCTCACAGATAAAAGTAACCATGTGAGGGGATGGAGGTATTAATGGACCCGATTGTGGTGATCATTCCACAATGTATATATCAAATCACATTACAGGCTTTAAATACATTCAATTTTGTTAATTATATCCAATTAAGTGGTGGGGGGGTGCTGGTGGAATATTCTTTCTAGTGTAATCCCTAGTTATGACTGCTAATATGTATACCCAGATATTACAAATGGCCAGTAAATCTTTTCGGTTTTAATACCAATAGAACAAGCAATTTGTCATTTGTTCCTGCCTGAAAGCTACAGTTTTCACCTTCATAATGCCTACCATCTGATACCATCTGATACCATCTGATCTACTGGGACTTAACCATCTCCTTATCCCTCAGGATATGTGTAGCCTACTACATCGCCAGGGTCATGAGGATTGATCCCTGAAATAAGTAGCAAGTATCTTTTGTGTTTTAGTAAAGCCAGTGTGGTAAATTTCACAAAAAGGATCATTTTGTAGGTCAGTCAGAGAAAGACAATTATCATATGATCTCTCCAATATGAGGAATTTGAGACGCAGGGCAGGGGACTGTGGGGGAGCAGGAAAGGAAAAAATGAAACAAGATGGGATCGGGAGGGAGACAAACCATAAGAGACTCTCGATCTCACAAAACAAAGAAGGTTGCTGGTGGGGGAGGAGGGGCGGGGGTCAGGGATAGGGTGGTTGGGTGATGGACACTGAGGAGGGCATGTGCTATGGTGAGTGCTGTGACATGTGTAAGCCTGATGATTCACAGACCTGTACCCCTGGGGCAAATAGTACATTATATGTTAATAAAAATAATCTTATTTTTTTAATAAAAATAATTTTAAAAGGATTTCAGAGGGACCATTCAGAAAGAGCCTAGAAAATTATCTGTGCCACATTAAAGTCATCATAGACGCTCCCAACTGCAAAAGAGATTTTTTTAAGTGGTTTTATTTATCAGAGAGAGAGCAAGCCAGCGAGTGCGGGGGGAGGGGGAGAAGCAGACTCCCCACTGAGCAGAGAGCCCAAATGGGGCTTGACCCCAGGACCCCACAATCAGGAGTTGAGCCGAAGGCTGATGTTTAACCAACTGAGTCACCCAGACGCCCCGTAGAAGTTTGAGTTTGTCTGGAGATGTCCAGCCCCTTCACTTTCCCTGCAGGTAGAGTTTCAGGTTGACGGTCTTCTCTTTCAGCACCATATAGTCACCCTAGTCCTGTCTTCTTTTAAAAGGAGAGAAGTCTGATATTAATTGTATTGTTTCCCTCTAGGTGATGAGCTACTTCTCCTGCTTTCAGGAGGTTCTGGTCTTTGGCTCTCAACTCTAGTGTCCTAGAGGGGACTCTCGTATTTATCCTACATGGAGCTTGCATTTCTTGGGTCTATGGGTTTCCAACGTTGGGATGTTCAGAGTTAATGGTTTCTACCTATTTTCCCCCATTCTTTTCACTCCTCTCCTGAGGCCCCCACCCCGAGCACCATCAGTGTAAAGGCTCCCGGAGTTGAGGACGGCAGGTTTCTTCTACCTTCATCATTCAAATTAACTATCTACCTCGGCATTCGTGGATTCCTTTCCTTCCACCACAAGTCTAGAGTCCATTCTTGCTTTTGTTCCTTGTACTCCAAACTCCAGAATTATTAGGGTACATTTCTATCTGAGTTGATCTATTCATGAAGTCACTTTATCAGTTTTTCCTTCAATTCTATCAAGATGCTGGGATTTTTATCTATCACGTTTATTAAAGCTGCTCTGACGTCTTTGGTAAATCCAGCTCCTGGGGACACGGATATGATCTACTGCCCACTTCTCTCCTAGAAGTCACTTGGGTTTCTCTGCAGGCTTCCTCTTTTAAGGGACGGACAGAATGTAGTCACACACTTGATGGGACCCCACCTGAGGGCTGCTAGTTTAGAAACTCATCTGGACTAAATCGGAGCTCTACCTGGCACAGTCCCCAACTCTAGTTTTTGCGTTTGTATTTTCCCCCCTGGTTTTTATTTTTAAGCCTGACTTCCTAAGGGTTACACCTGGGTCTGGATAGCTTATTCAAAGACCACTCTGGGGTTGTGTTCAGACCCCTTGCATAACGACGGCTTGCTGAGGTGTCTACACGAGCGCTGGGCGCCCACAAGCAGGCCACTCCCCCTTCCACCAGGATCCCCCACACCAGCCTGCAGCCTCACGGGGCAGACGCAGGAGCGCCAGACTTCTGTTCTCAGAGTGTAATTTTCAGAGTAAAAGCTCTGCGTGGGTTGGAGGCTTTTAGCGAATTTTCAGAGTGTTCAAATGGCTTTGGACGATTCTGTCCAATTCCACAGTCGCTTGGCAGGGAGAGGATTTCTTCATCCCCTCACCCTGTAATGGAGTCCGAGTACCTACAATTTCAGCTATGGTGATTGTAAAACTTTACCATGTAATCTAATACTCAAAGTGCAAATAGCAGAAGTGGCTAAAGCCTTAGAAAAGGAAAAACTAGCTAAGGTGCTTAATTCAAGGCACTTTTTTATGTATTTAAACATCATTTGAGAACTGGAATGCTAAACTCTTAAATTTAAAAAGGTAAATACTAAGATAAAAATATTGTCCATCCAGTAAAAGAGGAGGGGGGTGGGAATTATACTGGATTCTAAATAGCATATCCAGGATCCATGATAACATTACAGGCGAGTTGATAAAATCTGTTAAGATTTAAGGATTCTGGTTATGCTAATAAAACTACATGCTGTCTAGAGAGACTGAGAATGACCAGAAAAGCCAGGGAAACACTGGCGGGGGCGGGGGGGGACACTAAAATTGGAGATCAACTGGAATTCAAGACCAAAGTTTTTAAAGGGAAAAAAAAAGGATATTTCATGATAGAAGAGACATTTTATATTAACATTTACTCAGAAAGTCATGAAGTTAGAAACAACGTTGCTAGTTATATAGTCAATTTTTTAAGACATTTGGCAGAGGGAGTGCACACACAAGCAGGGGGAGCAGCAGAGGGATAAGCAGACCCTGCCCCCACTCCTGCTGAGCAGAGAACCCAATGCAGGACTCGATTCCAGGATCCTGAGATCATGATCTGAGCCAAAGGCAGATGCTCCACCACCTGAGCCACCCAGGTGCCCTGACCTAATTTTTAAGTTGAGAGGTAATTGACATGTTTAAGGCGAACATGTTGATTTGACACCACAAGGTGATGACTACAGTGGCATTAGCTCACACCTCCAGCACAAGTTGTCTTGTGGTACACTTAAAATCTAGCCTCAGCAATCTGAAGTAGAAAACTTACAGTATTTTTTCAGAAAACATTTAAATGAAAGCTCTACACAGACGTACATATGAACCTGCCTATACTTGCTACAACCAAGAATGTAAGTGTTCATAGAAACAGACCTGCTTGACCAAGCATCAACTACAGAGTATTTCAGCCAGTCCCAGAAAGCGGACATGTGTCCTGTTCACGGACTAAAATATAGCTGAATTGGATATCCAACAGACCTTCCACTGCCTTCCAAAATAGCACCTTAAAATCAAGATAATTTAAATTTAGAATGGGGTAGAGTCATAACCAACACTTGAAATGTGTATATGCAAGATGGTTACGAATGCAATTATTTAAAAGTCATTCGAGAGATGTCTGGGCTCCCTGCTCAGTGGGGAGCATGCTTCTCCCTCTGTCTGCACTGCTGCACACATTCTCAGACAAAGAAAATTTTTAAACATTCAACTTTTTGAATTTTTTTAAAGATTTTATTTATTAATTGACAGACAGAGATCACAGGTAGGCAGAGAGGCAGGCAGAGAGAGAGGAGGAAGCAGGCTCCCCGCTGAGCAGAGAGCCCGATGCGGGGCTGGATCCCAGCACCCTGGGATTGTGACCTGAGCCGAAGGCAGAGGCTTTAACCCACTGAGCCACCCAGGCACCCCTCAACTTTTTGAATTAAAAGCACAGTTTAAGAATGGCATAAAACTAATAATGAAGATAAAATTAAAATGTAAATAAAACTAATGAATTCAGATATTAAAAGCAAAGGTTTGAGTTACTGGAAAAGGCCAAGAAGAGCAGAGTAAAAAAAAAAAAGGCATAAATAAACCATTAGAATGAAAAGAAACTACAGAGAATACTATAAGTTTATGCCAACAAAATGAACCTAGAAGAGTTAGACGATTCCCAGGAATATGAATTTTCAGAAGCAGGAAAATAGGGGGAAAAAAGTGTTAAAATACTAATACCATAGAAGTTGAGTTTACAAAGATCCATTCCCTGTAAAATACACTGGTCCCAGACGGTTTACAGGCAAGTTCTAGATTATGAACAGATCATTTCCAACATACTCTAACAGTCTCAGAATAACAAAGAAATAATGGCTAATTCATTTTATAATAATGTGATACAAATTCCAGACAAGAGTATAGGAAAGTTGTACATGGACCTTAATACAAATATAAAAATTTATGTAATATTAAATCAAATCCATCAGTATATTAAATGAGAAATATATACCTGATAACCAAGACGTATTCATCCCAAGAATGTACGAGTGGTTTTATGGGGGGGGGGGGTACTTTACCTCATTAACTGAGAAGAACATTAAGTAGCTTTGTTCAGAATTTAATGAAACTTAGAATCCATCATTTAAATTAGCCAGTTAGCAATATAAAAAAAAAATTTCATTTGAGATTTTTAACAGTAAACTTGTGATGCTTAAAATATTTCTGCATCAAGTGCGATTGCAAGTCAAAAATGAAAGAGGCCTTCTCTTATTCCACTATTCAAACTGTCTAGAGGTCTTAGCAATAGCCATTGCTATAATAAAAATAGGAAGATCCAAAACTGGTTTGGGGGAAAACCCAGAAAATCTAGAATTATTGACAATTACAGTGACCAACTACACAAAAAAAAGGAAAAAAAAATCTTGTTCATAACTCCTTAGAGTCAACAATAAGATCTTTAACAAAAACTAAGAAATACTATGAAAAATGAAGTTTCAGGGATTCATCTTGCCAAGTATCAAAACTCATTAGTCTTAGCAAGTATGGATTATGGGGGCTATAATGAGATCAGTGCAAACAGATCCAGAAACAAATGTCAAGGTTGAATTCAAGATTTGTAGGGAAAAGTATTCAATAAGCAATGTTGATATAATCAGCTATCTTTTTTTTTTTGAGATTTGTCCATTTAAAATTTTGTTTAAATTGGATTTACATTAGTTTCAGAGGTAGAATGTAATGATTCATCAGTTGCATACAAAACCCAGTATTATTTCAAGTGCCCTCCTTAAAGCCCATCACCCAGTTACCCCATCATCCCACCTACCTCCCCTCTAGCAACCCTGTTACCTATGACTGGGGGAGTCTTATGGTGGGTCTTCCTCTTTCATCTTTGCTTATGTTAAGCAAAATAAGTCAGAGACCTACCATGTGCTTTCACTCATGTGGAATTTAAGAAACTGATGAGCATCGGGAAGAGAAGGAAAAATATACCTTTCTCTTAGAATGTGCCTTGGGCAGCAGTGGGAGGGGGGGCAGGCAGAGGGAAGGAGAATCCTGAAGCAACTCCCCGTAGAGCCCTTCATAGGGCTCAATCCCAGGACCCTGTGATCATGAGGGAGGCAAAATCAAGATCAAGCCACTCAACTGGCAGCCACCCAGGCGCCCCTCAGCTATCAATTTAGATACAGAAGTATCCAACCTCAGAACATTCTCAAATATAAAGTATCCACATAAACATAACTGGTTCCAAAAAATACTTGGGATTTGGGGTAGTCACATGGCTAACCTAGCAGACGGACAAGTTTTCACAGGTGCAAAGGGACTTCACCTGAGGTGGGACACCATTCCATATCCCTGTTTTTCTAGAAGGTGGATCCTAGATTGAAGGGGTTTAGGTTCAACAGGACTACCTGAGGTGAGGGCAGGGAGTCCCCCTCTTTAGTATGGGCTTGGGAGCCTCTATATAAAAGAGCCCAGATAAGAGCAAGGAAAGATCCAATAGAGCACCCATACACAGCAGGTGTCCCAAAACTCCAACTAGGTCTGAGGTCTGTTTGTAAGTCTGAATGTGCGTTCATTCTTATATTCAAGGTTTGAAGTTAAAATTGGGTATTTGCTTGCAGTGAAGGTTTAGAGCAATAGCATTCAATTTGGTTTTTCTGGGCTTTAGGGTTTGGGGTTTTGGTTTTTGGTTTGTTTTTTTTTTTTTTTTGAGAATCCTCAAGATTCGGGGAAAAAATCTGCCTTCACATGTTTCTGACTTGGCAAGTTAGGTTTCTCATCACAGGTTTAAACAATTACACGTGTAACTCTGGCATGTGTTGACATTTTCAAATTTATGTCATTTGTTAAATACATTTAACAGACTTTCATATACTTCATTAAATGTATAAACAAAGTTTTTTTTAAGTCAATTTTGTGTCGTTCCTTTTCCTTCTAGAACTCCTTTCCATTCCACTTCCCCTAAAGAACTGTCCTCATATAAATTCTATGCTCGAAATTTTATTAATCACCCTATGAATCTCTGTAATAAAGTTTTCATTCCCAGTGGCCATAAGAATCTAAATACTACAGTTTCTTGTAGATCATTCTAATTCTTTGATTTTTATTTGTACATGGTTTTGATAATTTTAAAAGATAGGTTTTTGAAGGAAGTGCATTTGAGATGGATGGGTTTTTTAAAATACACATACATGAACACTTTCCATTCCTAGAGACAAGGTTTACCAGTTTACTCTTTAGTAGAAGCATTTGAGACAACTATTCACATGTATAAATAGCTATACATACGGGTTTTACAACAGTGATGCCCTTCATTTTCTTTAATCTTTCACAAGCTATACACAATATAATCGGTTGACAATAAGTTCATCTGTCCACCAACAAGCCCTTTAAGCCTTCAGCTTTAATGAACGCCAGTTGGAATGACCTGACTTGGGAAATCGGGACCCCCTGATTTGGAACATCGGGACCACCTGGGTTGCTACCAGTCTCTGCAACCATTCACCCACTCATCGCCGGCACTCTACATCCCCCTCGAGAGGCTTCTGCACCCCAGACCAACACACCTAACATGAAGAAGGGGCACTACATAGGCCTTTCCTTGACAGGTGAAAGGGGAAGTAGGAAGAGAACTTCCAGACCCCTGGCATATTCTCAGGCACAATCTTAGGGAAACGGACATAGAAATGGAGACTCGGCAATCATTTTTTGTTATTCCTGGGGGGGGGACAACTCCCATCTTTCATAAAGCCACAAGATCTCTCTGAACAATGTAGAGTGAGGTTACATGCACCAAAGATAAAATGGGGGGAGGGACCAAGATGCATGGGTTTCAAAAAAAAAAAAAAAAAAGTTGGGGACAGCAGAGGGGGAAGGCAGAGTAAACACCTAGGAATACATTACCAGGCAAAAGAAAAACATTCTGAAAGGTAACCATATTCTATAAATAGAAAAATTCCTTATAATAATGTCAGCACTTCCTTAGTCTCTATTTTTACGTAAACCCAATAAAACAACATCTTAAAATTCAACAAGCAGCTTATGTTCCTACAGGAAAAAGAAAAATCAAGAAGTTTCTAAAAAGGGAAAGTGAGGAAGCAGTGCTCCTATTTGAACATTATGAAGCTAGGTTCAAACAGCGTGCAGCTAGAACAGGAATAAACGTCAATGAAACGGGTTAGGAAGTCTAGAAAGAGCAAAAAAAAATTTTTAAAGCCATACATGAATGGAAATAAAGGTGAATTTTCACACTAATGGAGAAAACAAGGTTTATTCAATAAATGGTGTGTTGGGGTCTCTGGACGGTAAATACCTCCTATAGCAGGAAAAATTCCGATTTGATCTAATATTTAAGTTTATTTTTAATTTTTATTTTTTAAATTTCTTTTCAGTGTTCCAGAATTCATGGTTTATGCACCACACCCAGTGCTCCATGCAATACGTGCCCTCCACAGTACCCACCACCAATATTTAAGTTTTAAAGCCAAAACAACAAAACTCGAGGGAAAAAAAAAATTGGCAAGACATTTTTTATAGCTCACAGTTAAGAAGGCCTCTCTAAAGGCGAACTAAAACCAGGAAGTCACAAAAAAAAAAAAAAAAAACTGGTGAACTCTAAAAACGGAAAATCCGTCACTTATCAAAAGATAAAGTAGTCGCAACTCACAACGTACCCCCCAAAAAAACTCACTTCAAGGAGAACAAAAACCGGCAGCAAGGAAAACGCACGCAAAACAGCAACAGATGGTTCACAAAAAGGAAAATCAACTCTAAATACTGAGAACTAGTCTCCATCCTAACACAAACGCTTCGCAAAGTCACAAGCGCTTACCTGCCACGCCAGCGAGCAGCGAGAAGTTGGGGGACTCCGCCCGCGCCCCGCCAGCTTGGGGTGGCCCCGCCGCGCCCCGCGGCCCTTTCCACCTTGCGGAGCTCGTGCGGGCGCTGCGTGAGACACTGCGCGGTGCCACCTTGCTGGCCCGCAACCCTTCACCTGCAGCCTGATGGGTGCTGATGGGTGCGGAGCCGGGGCGGCAGCTGAGCCCGTTTTGCAAAGCTTCAAGAGTCAGCCTGACCTTTGCCCGCTGGGAGAACCATCTCGACCCAATCAGCGCTCCCCCCTCAGAAGTCTGGTCCTGGTCCCCAGGGTGCGTCCGAGCTCCCAGCACAGCTGAAACAAACACTTCTAAATATTAGGAATGTCAGTGTCTTCCCGAGTTCTCTCCCTGTGATCGCTGCCTCTCTGCACCTTAGCATTCCCTTCTCACCGCCTTCTGTCTGACCAACAGTGCTGGGGATGAAACTTTCTGCTTAAGCAGCTGGTAGGGCTCCTGATCGGGTCTTCACTGGTGCGGTGGCCGCAGGTGTGGGGACACGTGCAATCTCCTATGTCACTGGTGTGAGTGTTCGCTGACGCACCACCACCCCAGCCCCCAAGAGAGCAATTTCACGTGCAGGAATGTGTCGCAGATTTACTCACGCGTGTGTGGAATGGTGTGCATAAAAGAAAATTTATTGTAGCTTTGCTTATGAAAGCAAAAGATGGGAGGAGAACCTAGGTTAACCTGTAAGAACCTGAAACTAATAAGACATTATATGTCAATTACACTTCAACTTTTGAAAAAAAAGGTAACCCATAAGAACATGTTAAATAAATTACAATGTATTCATTAGTAAAAAACGCTTTGCAGATATTAAAAGTAATTTTTAAAAAGCTCTGTGCTGTGAATGTGAACTCCAAGGCATTGGTGAGTGCAAAAGGAAAGGTGTAAAAGCAATGTGTTTCTGGGCTTCTGCTGGCATTTTTTTAATTAAAAAGAATATGTTTGCATGGAATACTTCTGGAAGGACACACAAGAAATTAGACGCCTAGGAAACAGGAATGAGAGAGAGTTAAATTTACTGTCTAACCCTTTGAGTCCTCTTGAATTTTATAATATGCACATGTATTACCTGCACAAGAAAAAGATGTTTAATGCAAAAAAATCTTCAGAATGCCAAGTGAGGGAAAAAAGACATTCAGAGGATTTTCCAGTCCAAATTGCAAGCTGTGCACAAATGTTTATCTGCTCTGTCTTCCAAGGCCACATCAAAAAGATGTTAAAAGAACAAAAATTATATAAAGTGACAACAGTAAGAGAATAAGAGGGAAGCTATTAGCAAGTGAAATATTTCTGAACATTTCTGGAAGAACAAGTGAATGAGGACTCCTGAAGCTGGGCAAAGGAAACCACAGCCTGCAACCTGGGAGGGAGAAGAGGGGTGGGCGGCAACTGACGGGAAAAACCTGCCCAGGGAAGCCTAGAAAGACGCTAGCCTGCCCCCAGGCCTGGAAGCCACCAGCCCTGGAAACTGGACCCTGAAAATCACAGTGTCACCTCAGCAAACCCACATCCCCTAATCCTTTAATCAAAATGTTGGTAGATACACATCTTATACATCCAGGCAAAAATACATCACAATGGGCACTTGTTTAGAGAAACTGGCCAAAATAGAAAAAAGGGAGCTAGCTAGTGGTAGTGTCGGTTCACAAAGATGGGGGTGGGGGGCGGTTAGATGGTGTTACTTAGGGATCTGCAGCCCAAGGGCTGACTTATGTACACATTCACCCAAACACAAAAGCCCTCCGATGGACACACACACACACGCGCGCACATGCACTGGACTTCTTTTGTAGTCTTTTTTTTTTTTAAGATTTTATTTATTTATTTGAGAGAAAGAGCATGAGAGTGGAGGGAGGGGCAGAGGGAACTGGATACAGGGCTCATTCCTGGGACTTCTGGATCATGACCAGAGCCAAAGGCAGACATTTCACCGACTGAGCCACCCAGGTGCTCCTGTATAGTCTTATTTTTAAATGTAATGTGTCTTTCAAAGATCATATATTGGGGAAAGAATACAGCATTAAGCAAAAGATTAAGATGGGAAAGGAGAAAAGTAACTCAGGAGGCAGCAGAAAAGAACTTGGGAAAAGTTCCCATTTTCAGACACTCTAATCTGATATAATGAGAAGCAAGGTATAAGTTGGCAACTTGTAGAGTGGCCCTGCATGTTGAAACCGACCCAAGAGAGGGGCAGGCAACTGTACTAAGCGAGGCAACAACAGGGGGTCACTTCTGGAGGCTCGTCTTGGACGGCTGCAAGACCAGCAGCTCTCCGCATCCCCAACCAGAATCTTAGAAGTTTCTCCAGAGGCCCTAATAGGGTTTAGTTGTGGATTTAGTCAAGCATAGCCTCAAGGACACCTTACTCGTTCAAGGCTGAGTTCTTGAAACTGTGTCTGCTATGGGAATGGTGGGCAGAAAGTCCATTCCAAGGACCATGGAAGGAGCAAGGAGCCTTGGATCCTGGGCCGGGGGCGGGTGGGGGGGGCAGATCACAGTTTAACCAGAGGTCACGCCCTCTCTATGACCTCCTCCAACAGGGTGTTAGGAGAAAGCAGCAAT
Organism: Mellivora capensis; assembly: GCA_004024625.1. Lineage (NCBI taxonomy): Eukaryota > Metazoa > Chordata > Mammalia > Carnivora > Mustelidae > Mellivora > Mellivora capensis. Next base: position 58,112 of record PISX010005585.1, on the reverse strand, counting down.
CCGGGCCAAGCACAGGTGACCTGGATGGCCTTAGACAAGCAACATGTGGGCCTCTTGCTCCTCCTGCTTATCATTCTGCATCACTAGCTGGTGTCAGAAATCCCAAGACAGCAGCACCAAAAGTGGCACTTTCTCCATCCCAGGGTGCCAAGACATAGTCTGTGGCAAGATGGGGGGCGTGAGGGCTCTTCACACTTGGGTCCATCCCTCCACCCATCACGGCACACTCAGCGACCACACCCGGATGCTCCCAGAAACTTTTATCCCTCGAAGTCTCCCTCGCTCCGTTGGAACAGGAAGCTGCTGCTGAATGGGGCCCAGTATAGGAGATAATTTCTTCTCTACTCCACCCTCCCACCCAGATATAAAACTCTAGGTGCAAAAGAGAAAAAGGAGCAATCAGAGAACCAAAGCAAAAGCACTTATAGAAATGTCTAGTTGCCATTGTGTTAAATTAAGTTATTAATGAAGATTGAAAAATAAAATGAAGCAAATCTCTCTGCAAATAGAGCCTGAACACAAAGAGACAGAAAATACAGCCATAAAAAGACCAACTCTAAAGTTCCACCATCCAACCAATACGAATTCTAGAAAGAGAAGAAGTGGATAATCATTAAAGAAATAATGTAAGAAATTGCCAGACATAGGTGAAGAATTTCCCAGACTAAGATGGTCCACTAAGGGTGCAATACAGTAGATGAAGGGGAAAATACCCACAAATTCTTGAAATTTGAGGATACAAAGGATAAAGAGAAAATCCTAAAACTTTCCTGGGAGGAAAAAGCAGTTCACTCAGTAATGAGAAGCAGATGGATATCAGACTTGGCAAATAAACATGAATTTTAACAGATAACACCCTCCAAAGTAATAAAGCAAAAATTATTTTCAATTTGGAATTTGATAGCTGCTGAATTCACTCTGAGAGCCGAATGAAGACATTTTCAGACCTGTGAAGAACCAGAGCTTTACAGCCCTCATACCACACTCTTTCTGTGGAAATTGCCTTAAGACTCGTTCCAGCAAAATATGTATGTAATGTTAAATCAAAGAAAGAAAGTGCCAGCCTAGGAGAGGAGGAGAATAGGAAGATTCCAAATGACGTCTCTATAACCAACCTAAGGAATAACCTGCCCGTGTTAGAGAAAAGGATAGTTGGCTCCATATCAGCAGGTGTCCCCAGGTTGGGTGGGGGGTTTGGAGAGGATTAAGCAATGCCTCTAGTTTGGTGATACTTTCACTAGTGCCAAGACAAACATACCAGAAAAAGGGCAATTAGAAACTCCAAAAAAGATCCACAACAACTAAAAACAGCTAGAAGGAAGCCTAACGATAGCATATAATTTGACTCCCCAGCAAACAATATTCGTGAAATCATAATCATGTAACTACTGAGTTTCAGCTTTTAGAATCAATGTGTGGACAGAGCTCATAATTCTTTATTGCATTAATAGACTATAAGTACTCCTGTATTTGGTGATCTAAAAACATAGGAGACAGAAAGAGGGAAGTGAGAATGGAAGGGAAGAAGTAAAAGAAAGTGCAGGGACATTATGTTATTTTTATCATGTAAAATGAGGGATAAAGAGAACCTGTACAGAGTGTTTCTACAGACTTAGGACTTAAGAAGATGTGACCGTGTAGCCAATAGGCTCGGGTGGTAACATACTTTCCTCTGGAGGCTGCATGGACACTTCCATCCGAAGTCTGTAGATCCTATCTGAAATGGACAAAATGAGTAACAGTCGTGTAAGACTTTTTTACAGAAATGGAGGTCACCTCCAAAAAAAGCCTAAGTAATTTTAAAAGCTCAAAGTGGTGTAAGACTGGGGATAAAATGGCGAGACTTTCAAACACTTCTGCACAATTTCACCTTTTAATTATAAGCATGTATTAGTTAGATAAAATGTAAATACATGTATTAAATTTCAAAGGAAGTGTGACTTCATAGACTTTGTGAGGTGTGAGACCTCAGAATTTCAAATAGATATGGGAAGTATGAACAGGGCCAATAAATATCTTATGAGACTATTTAAACTGAACTAATAATCTTTCAGACAACCTTTTCCTTCAAGATTCACAGTAAGAAGAATGGACAGTTGGAAAAATATATTAAATTTCCTAACAACTCACCAGCAAAGCTGTTCCTTCAATTCCCAACATGTCAGTGAGTTAGGGTGCGGAGAACGACACCGGACGTCGCTCAGCACTGGATTTGAGCCCCACACGTGTGTGACCCCCCACATGACTCCGAGAAAAGCGATCGTCCTTCCTGAACCTTGGTAAAGTCCTCCGCAAAACAGGAAGTTCTGTCTAGATCAGTGGATCTCAAATGAGGTGATACCACTCTCCAAAGACCATTGTGGACATTTTTTGGGGGGGTGGGGGCAGAATTTTCAAGTGTTAGAACAATGAGGGACGCACCAGTAGTAGAGGATAGGAGTAGGGTTCTCAGGGTCCTGAAATCCTTGGGGCGGCCATGCACAACACAATTGCCCCTTGTGACTTTTACATGTCACACAAATATACATAAAATAGATTTTACCAGATTTTGACCGAAGCTGGATTTTCCAGGAATGCAGCTGCCATGTTTATCAAGGAAAGATGTTATTTGGTTTGCTTCAGAATTTCACAAGAGTTGCTCACCAGCTCAGAAAATTACAAGGTGGTTGTGCTCCCTGAGTGTGCAAATCCTCACACATCAGACTGTGACTGTTGTGACTGTTACACGCGTGGTGGTCCTACTTGGGACGGGAGCATCAGACCTCTTCGCTGTACCTTCTATCTTCGTCATGCCTAAGCTGTTCACGCAGAAACACAGTGTTTCATCACAAATTACTTCCATTGTTTTTCCGTTGTATGGAATAAGCCTTCCATTGACATGCTTCATTTAGGCGATTGGTAGATTATATTATCTAGATTATATTTTATTTCAGGGTCACAAAGGGGATGTCCCGTGTAATTGTTGTATAACAAGTGGATCTGGTTCAGACCAATCCATTGGTCTAGATGGTTTCCACAGTCCCTTGCAGGAACACAGCTCTCACCCTGCAGAGGCTCCTGCTTCGCCAAACATCTCCCAGACTCACACACACGGCAGGCTCCATGCTCTAGGCAGATCTCTGGTGATGAAGAGAGGTCCCTGCTGGGCAGGAGTGTCCTGTGTGGCAGACCCAGGCTACTAGGGCCAGTGAGGGTAATTCCAGAAGAATCCGCTCTCTGCTGGGAGCATGAGCTCAGGCCCAGGAGCCCAGGGAGTGAGAATTGATGAGAAAACACCATCAGTTGGTTCTCCATATTCAATCCAGACGCTGATTCAATTAGGCCACCATAGTAGTTTCCCCAACAAGGACCATGGTCCTAAAACCACAGGGCTTCAATATCTGAGACCCTTCTCACCCTGGCACCTGTTCTATTATAGGATTACGCCCATGGCAGCCCAGGCAACCTCATTAAGGTGTAGACAATATTCTAAAACTCCATTAAAGCGTAGACAACATTTCTCAGGTCTAAGACTTAGGGTTCTGGAGGTTGGAGCGGGTGGAGGGATAGGAGGAGTGAGGACCGTTCCCAAACTAGGAAATCTACATGGGCTAATAGGGACTCGTGGCTGGGGCTCTGAGTCTCTGTGGCAGCCACTGGGAACAGAACATCTAGTTTCATAAAAATTCCTGAAATAAGCATTTTCATCTCACGATCACGCCTAAGGAAACAATGTAAATTTGGAGGCAATATTCTAGCCAATTATATTCAATGTATGATCAATGAAAATCGTGAAAAGACAGAAATCTAAGTATCTCACCTGCAGAAGCCCCAACCTGGAGAAGGAATTACTCCACCTTCTCCTCTTTCCACCCAGTCTCCTAATACATTTCCAGACCCTTCTCTTCTTCTTTCTGTCCACAAGCTCGCCCAGGGCTCACCAGGTCTGCCTGAGTTACTGGAACAAGCACCGGACTGGTTCGTCCCGCCTGCGCCTGGTCTTTCCAGCCCGTTCTCAGCTCTGCAGACACTGGTTTTCCCTGACGGGACTGGGCTCACACCTCTCTGGTGCCTAAAATACTCCCATGGCTTCTCACTGACCTCAGGGTAAAGTGGGATCTCCTTACCACACGTGCAAGGCCCTTGGGGATCCGCCTTCTGGAACTCTCAGCTTCATTTGTCACGAGGCCTCCATTCCGGCCTCACTGAACTCTCTGCTGTCCCGAGGATACCCGGAACCTTTACCTCTGGGCCTTTCCCCATACCGTGTCCTCTGCCTGGAACAGTGCTCACCTCACCACCCCACTCTGACACACATTCACACACACTCACACACACACCTACACACTCCCACGCACATTTATACACTCACACACCCTCACACTTACATGCTCACACTTACACATCCACACACTTCAGTCACGCACATACCCTTGAACCCTCCCACACACACGTACACACCCACACACGCTCTCTCCTAAACTTGGCCAACTTCGACGCATTTTTAAGTCTCAATGTAGATTGAATCTCCTCCAGGAACTGGTCCTGACATCTGAGATCTGGGCCAGTGGCCTCATCTCTTCCACACCACCCTGAACTCTGTTTTGTAGGCACCGACAAGACTGTAACTGTGTGAGGGCACGGGCTGGCACGTTCTGATCATGGCAGGTGTGTAATACACAGCTGTGAGTGAGGGGACAGTTTAGTTAGTCCTATCACCAGGACCTGTCAGAATGTGCTTGTTGCGATATTACAAAAGAATTAAACAATGACACAGTCAAAGGAACAAACATGAAGAAGAAATTTTCTGACTACTGTGTTGTCTCTAGTGTCACCCACTTAAATGATCCGGATTTTCACTCAATTAATTTAATGTCCTATGGGTGTTAGCACATGTATGCAGGTGCATGTGTGTGCGTACATGTTTTTGTGGTGCGTCCAGAAGTCCCTTTTTGAAGTATTTTATAAAACACTAAATAGGAACCCCAGAGAAGGATAAAACCCACATCTATTTTAAGGACTTCATACCCAGAAGTTTAAGGATATTTCTACTAGAGACCCTGATAACATTCTCTAATTTCCTCTTACAGACTAATTAATGATGGCCTCTGGCCCCTGCAGTCAATGAAATATTTTACATCTGGTTCAACCTAGATCTTCTCCTTTTGTTTCATGCTCTACCCCACATGGCATGATGGGCTGCTGGCCGTCGCTTTCTGCCTCTCTTTGTTTGTAGAATCGTTCACTCTCGTCATCCATGGACACTGATGCAAAAACAGAGATGCCGCGCCCTCCTGCCCAGCCCCGGTGGCCACGCAGACCTCCATCCCAGCTCAACCAAAAATCCTCGCCCACATAATTGACCCCAGAGCCTTTTGCCAGTTCTTACACAAGGGTTCAGTTTCGAAAATTGAATTCAAGTTTTGGCATGACTGAGACGGTCTGCCCAGCTGGAAGACTACAGATACCTTCTGATCCTAGGAGGCCATGGCTCGCAAACTCTCGTCTTGCTCATTTCATACCTCCTGACCCAGCTGCTCTGGAGCTCCAGACACAAACCAAAATGGATCTGGAGGTGACCGGATTCTCTCAGAGTCATCCGAGCGCTCAAAAAGTCCAGATTGGCGGCCATTTTCTCTCTCCTACCCATCCTTGGGTAGAACTCAGATGCCATGGGTGTAGACATCCCCGGCCCCTGATGGGCCTTCCTCAGGAGCTGCTGTACTGAGTGGACTCTCTCACCACCTCCCTGTGGCCTTGGGAAACGTGTCACTATCAAGCGGCCAACATGCCCCATCAGATCCCAGTCCCATTCATTCTATTTCTTCTATGTCCCATCGTCTTCTCCAAGACCTGCAAAGTTCTATTTGACCTTCAGACGCTGCTGAAGTCCTGCCACCCTGCAGCTGTTCTTCTTTGGCTTGTCCTTTCTATTTTCTAGAAAGAATAATTCACTCCACCATTCTTTACTCACATGCCTACCAGGGGAGCACAACTCTACGTCCCTGCGGTTCCCCTCCTGCCGGACAGAGAGCTACGGAGGAGCAAGGCCATCTTGTCCGTCTCTGAGTCCACAGGGTCCGGCCCGCAGAAGGTTCTCATTAGTATGTATTAGATCAGCAGGTGAGGGAATGCGAAATAAAATCATTCCCAAGCAATTCACGAACGCATTCCAGTTTTCGTTGTTCTCTTCTTTAACATTTCCTTGCAGACATCCTATCCTTTTACTTATCTGTAACTTACAGTCTTCTTGTATTGGGTCTGCAGACGCGTTTACAATGGGGATTCTTACCACGGTAATCTCTTGTCGGCAGGTGCTTATCTCGGCTGTGCGACAAATGTCGGAGAAAGACCCCATTGTCAGGCCCCCTCACATCTGGTGCTGATACGTGGAACAAGCCTCCGTGGGTGCCCCTGTGGTTTCCATGGTAGATGGGACAGAAATGGCATGAGGCGCCCTCCGCACGTAGATTTCGGCTCACCGTGTTGCCTTTCCTGTTCCTTATTGCTGCTCCCTGTTCTGCTTTACCCCTTCTGTTGCTTCCGACAGCTCAACCCTAGTTCAGCTCCTCTCAGTGTCACTGGCTGAAGGTCATCCTGCCTTGCTGACCCCAAGTATGTATAACTGAACACTCCCTATGGCAGAAGCTCGGTCGTTCCCCCCAACTCCTGCAGGCCTCCCTTTGGTTGACACAGGCCAGCGCCCCTTTCTCAGTCCTGGGACCTCCTCCACCGATGCGCCTCCCCCTCCTCTCAAGAGCGCCGTCTTCCTTCAGCCACAGCTCGCTCTTGGCCTCTCAGCAAAAGCCACAGCTCACTTGCTGTCAGAGAAGCTCTAGGCTTCTTGTCAAAAAACACCCGGGACCTACATCCCACACTCAAAGGTTCTCCACAGGCTGTATTTTCTCTTTCTTCGGGCGTCAGGCCTCTATACCATCTCAGTTCCTTAAAATAAAAACCCATCCTGGGCACGGTTTTGAGTTGTCAACACGTACAATGTCACACAACAGACACAGGGATTCTGGAAACCCTACGTGGGTCAGCACGGTCTCAGGAGGCAGAACACGATGGGAGCACAGGAGCCGGCTCAAACGTACTCTGGCCATCTCTCTCTCTCTCTCTCTTTTTCTTAAACTAAATAGAGAATATGGATAAACTCACTTGCATTCAAGAGAAAAAAAAAAAAAACAGAAGAGAAAACGAGTCCCGAGAAAAATCCTAAACGCAGAAGAAGGAATAAAAATATAAAGTACATAGTTTGAAAGATTTTCCTCAGAATACCTTAAGCAACTTGACAACAACTATGAGCCTCCGTTACGAACAAGAGGAAACCAGGGTTCCCCAGCTGGGAGGGAGACAATTCCTCAAGCTTCCCGGGCTTTCTCTTCTTGTTCCCGTGGAGCACCTGCGTTGCCTTCTCCATCCACCTACACAGCAGGAACCCGTGCACTCGGGCCAAGAGCACACCAGACACATTTCCTCTGGTGGCAACTTCTTTTTTTTTTTTTTTGGATTTTATTTATTTATTTGTCAGAGAGAGGGGGAGAATGAGCGAGCACAGGCAGACAGAGTGGCAGGCAGAGGCAGAGGGAGAAGCA
>PISX010005585.1:0-50435 GCA_004024625.1 Mellivora capensis | reverse complement strand
GGCTTCTGGTTTAAAATGTATAAGCTTGGGGCACCTGGAGGGCTCAGTGGGTTAAGCCTCTGCCTTTGACTCAGGTCATGATCTCAGGGTCCTGGGATCGAGCCCCGCATGGAGCTCTCTGCTTGGCGGGGAGCCTGCTTCCCCCTCTCTCTCTCTGCCTGCCTCTCTGCCTACTTGTGATCTCTGTCTCTCTGTCAAATAAATAAATAAATAAAATCTTCAAAAATAAAATGTATAAGCTTAAAGCAAGTGTACTTACTTAGAGCTTATGAACATTCCTCAGTTTAATCAAAATGTAATTTTAAACATTAATGGAGGAAAAAATTTCTCCTTTCTCCTAATTAGAAGCAGATATGATCGAGAATGCCTCCTACATCCTATACATACTCTCCTTTATCTCAGAGAAAGAATGTAGATCTGCGTTGTCTAATGATGGTAGCTGCTAGCCACCTGTGGCTATTTACATTTAAATTAATTTAAATTAAATGAAATTTAAAATGCAAGCTCTCAATCACACGTGCCACATTTACAGGGCTCAGTGGCCACCTAGGGCAAGTGGCTACCACATCGGATCACAGAGGACACCCTTTCCCAGAAAATCCTACTGGACACCTGCAGTCCGGCGGAATCTCCATTCCAGGCAGGGCCAATGGAAAGCCTCTGTCCCCATTCATACGGAAAGGCAACTTTGCCACAGAGGATTTCTAAAACTCAAAGCCAGAACGTCTTGCTCTTCTGAGTGTGGCTGGAATTCTCGATGCTGCTGAGCAAGATGCAGGCATTGCTATCCTAAAAGATGGGAGCTCTGATTGGGAGGTAGGTGTTTACAGACACTGATGAGATGAAACAGGAAGAGGATTGCTGAAATATTGTTGACAGAGATCTGGCCTCGACGAGCTGACCAGAATCTACTCAGAGGCGGATTGAAAGGTGGCCCAACCTGATCACTGGAGGAGAATAGTCAATACGTGTCCTGGATCCCCTGGGCTGGCTTTTGTAGATGATCCCTGGCCTCTGAGAATCACAGACATAAGAGAGTGGGAAGCAGGGGTGAGGCGGGAGAATCAGAGCAGGAAGTCCTGAGACCAACATTACTCCTGCCCATGTAGAAACTCACCAGCGCGGTCCCTGTGAGGGTGCTCAGGTTGTGCACTGAACAAGGGTGTGCAATTGAGGGAGCACCTTGGGCCTGCCACTTCCCCACGAGCTCATCAACCAGTGTGCCTACACCTCCACGTGCTCATCGACCCCACACACGCACTCCTGACTTAATCCACCCATTCGCATGAAAGCTCCATGTGGATAGCGGCAGCCCAGACTTTAAAAAAACAAAAAAAGTCCCCTTCTTTATCTTCTATAAAATGAGGCTCGAGGCTTATCTATATCCTAATCCCAGAGACCCATGAATATGGAGCCTCATACAGCAGAAGGGACTACGTAAGTGTCATTACGGAGGAGACTTGAGCTAGAGGGATTATCCTGGCATGCAGAAGGGCTCGAGATAATGACGAGGGTCCTTCCAAGAAGATGCAGGAGGTCGGAGAGGAGAGAAGATGCTGTGCCGTTGCCCTTCCAGGAGGAGGAAGGAGCTCCGAGCCAAGGAATACGGGCAGCCTGCAGCTGCTGAGAAAGCCCCTGGACCCATCCCTTTGGGACTTTTTTTTTTTAAGATTTACTTATTTATTTTACACAGAGAGAGTGAGCGGTGGGGGTGCAGACAGAGGGAGAGAAAGACTTCAGCAGACTCCATGCTGCGTGTGGAGCCAGAGGCAGGGCTCTATCCCAGGACCCCGGGATCAGGACCTGAGCCGAAACCAAGAGCTACAGTGTTGTTTTAGTCTCAGGCGTGCAATATGGCAATTCAACACTTCCATACATCACGGATGCTCACCACGAGGGCCTCCTTAATCCCCACCACCTCTTTCCCCCACCCCTCCCTCTGGTCACCAGCATTTGTTCTCTATAGTTAGGAGTCTGTTTCTTGGTGAATCTTTCTCTTTTTTCTCTTGGTCATCAGTTTGTTTGTTTTTTTTCTTTTTCTTAAATGCCTCATATGAGTGAGATCATATGGCATTTATCTTTCTCTGAGTGACTTATTTTGCTTAGCATTCTTCTCTCTGGCTCCATCCCTGTTGTTGCAAAAGGCAAGTTGTCATTCTTCTTTATGGCTGAGTAATACTCCATCACCTACACACACCACATCTTCCTTATCCCTTCATCAGTGGGTAGACACTTGGGCTGCTTCCATCGTTCTTCTCTTGTAGATATAAGGACTGGTTCTAATCCAAGACTACCCCCAAAAGGAATCGGCTCCTGTCCCAGATCAATGCTCACCTCTGCCCCCACTGAGTATCCCCTCTCCAGACTCCCCACCATCGGCGTCCCATCCACCCAGAGCCTCATGATCCCTGCAGGGACTCCCAGCCCCGACAGATGTGCAGCAAAGCCCACTCAACGGGTAACTTCTGCACCGTCTGTCCCTGCAGGAAAAGAGTCAATGCTTGGGCTCAGGCATCCCCACGAGGGGCTGCCCCTCAGACCGTCGGCACCAGCCTGGATTGACCGGAAACGACCACTGGCATCTTTAGTCATGCCTATTTGGTTGTGTAGAGATCTTTCTCTCTCCCTCCTTGGAGAACACCAAAACCTTTTCATGCTTATGTGTGTGGAAGGGGGGGAAAGGGCTGAAAGAAAGATTTAATTATCTATTGTACTTATAAAGGACAATATTAGAAGCTGGAAATTTGCTCTGCCTCTGAACCTCCCAGCTGTGTGTGTCATTATCTCCATTCCCCCTCCCCCCAAGCCCACAGTGGGCTTTGCAGAGGTGCATCCCCGAGCCCCAGACATCGGGCATGGCCTGGAGCAGCAGCAGACTGCTGGGCAGTCCCAGGTGGGCTGCAGGGACCAGGACAAGGGGGAGCTCTGCTGGCCTCACTCTGCCTGCTCCTGTTCTCTATGGAAGGATGCCGGTTGCTGAGTTCAGGACCTGAATGTCTTAGACAGCTTGACTCTGACATCAGCTAGCATGTGATGCCTTTTCCAAATTGCCTCATAAGGCTTTGTTTCGGGGGTCAAGGTGGCAAGATCATTCCCAAGCTGAGAAATTGACAAGACTTCATTATTAGAGATTTCAGGCATTATTGGAGCTTCAAATATCTGTAGTCATGATTGAAAACATGGGGAAAATTCATTGCATCCACCATTTTTAAATTATTCAAATATGAAAAAGCTGGCCCCCCAGCATTCTTCAGAGAAGTAAACAATTTAGCTACTCATTCTGTCCACTGATTCAAGCCAGAAAGCCCTCCACTGCTCTGTCTTCCCAACTTGCAGGTGACTCCCCGACAAGCACTTCTCAGGCCCACGCCTGCCCCGCCAGCACCTGGGCACCCAGCAACCTTCTCCTTGGTGCCCCACTGCTGACCTTGTCCCCGACCAAACGGCATTTCACAAAGGAACTGGAGCAACCACTCTCACACAGAACCATCAGTTCTCACATTTCAAACACTCTATCGGTTCCGTGTTAGGATTTGCACTCATCCACATGGAATGCAGCCATAGTGGCTTACCAAGTGCATTTACCCACCTGGCTCCCAAGTCAGGCTGGAGAAGGGAGTGGCCGTGGCTCCCCAGTGCCCTCAGGGAAGTCTTCCTGGGCTGCCCTCCCCAACGAGGGCCTCTGGCCACTGCCGCCCTTCCAGGCAGTAGGAGGAAGGTTATGAAGCAGGAGCACAGACGTGCCTTCAGGATCAACTGGCCAAAACTGGGCCACACGGCCCTCCGAGCTCCAAAGAGTTTAGGAAGTGCCATATTTTCACTTGCCAGTCACTGTAGAAAAGTAAGGCGAGAGAGATGAGATTGGAATGGGCGTCCAGGGAGCCAAGGCCCTACCCTCCAGGGACCACGGCTGCATCACGAGCTCCTCACTGATGGGCCCTGGTGCAGTCCTCTTGCCACATCTCGCCACGGCTCGCCACGGCTCCTGGAAGCTCGGCACCCGGGGCCTGCCACTCTCCCAGTTCTCAGAACTCGTCCCCCAAACGTGAGCACACATTCCTTCTGACTCACATCCTCCTTGGACCAGCTGCCTGTGGCCCTTTCTCCCTTCTCACTTACGGGAAGCAGCCTCTGTGCACTATTTCTGCACGCCGCCCCCCACCAAGCTCTAGACTCGATGACTCTCCCAACTCCACCCCTGCGCTCTTGGCCGTAGACTTGTGCGTACTGTTTGCTACTGCGAAGTCCAGGAGGCGCTGCCAAGCTCACTGTTCCTCTCTCAGGTCCTGGTCTGGAGTCTGCCCCATAGCTAGGCTGGACCACCGTCTGCTGAGTAAGCAAGACAGGGATACCCCCTGTGGCCATAATCTACTGTTGTCGTTGGCCAACGTATTGGAATTATCTTATTCCAAGCAAGTAGCATTGAGCTACCCTGTGTCAAGGGAAGGTCTGTAACAGCAAACAAAACTGCTGGATATAATCTCCTATTGAACATGTGTCTGCCAAAACCCTGAGCTCCCACGGAGATGGTGCAGGAAGGTGAGGGAGACAGACACATGGAGGCAAGCAGGGAAAATGAAGAGAACACCCCTGGCTGGGAAAGGATCAGAAGCTGGCAGGTCTGGGGGAGGGATCCGGGTGCCAGCCCTGTGGGGAGGGAGCAGAGTTTCTGACAGGATGGCTGGGAAATGGGCCTGGAGATCTTCAGACCTCCCAACCTTGACCAAGACACCTGGGGGCCACCTGGCCAAAATAACAAGGTTGCAAACTTCAAGGGCCCAAGAGGCCTTGAACAGTGGGCGTCTCAGCAGTGCCCAGCGAGCCTCCCTGACATTTGAGTGTCAGTGTAGCAGCCCCAAACCTGACGTGACCTGGGGTCATCAGAACAGGAACCGCAATAATAACGAAGTTGGAACGCTCAGCAGCTCTATGAGACAGAAGCCCGGAGACTTATGTGACTTGATTTAAAGCAAATAGAGACGTGACATTTCCTGCTCACCTGAGTTTACTGAGTGAGATTTATATTCACCGCATAAACGGACGGCTTAGTGAGCTCCAGAGTGCGCGTGTGGTAGATGAAGCAATGAGCAGTCATTCAAGCCAGCGGTGGCAATACCCAGGGAGAACTAAGCCTCACAACGACAAAGCCCCATCAATGGGGCTTATTCCCTGGTTTTACTCTCTCTGGACACCATTATTTTAAAACTAAAACTCTGGGTCCTTTCAGTCAATCTCTGTCAGTGTAAGAAGGCATGAAAGATCTTGATCGGAAACCTTTAGAAAAATAGTGAATGGATCCATCGACATTGCCTATGGTTGCCTGGGCCCTCGTTCCGTAGTCATAACCATGTGGTTATTGTGCCTACACGGTCATGATTACCTGGCTCTCGGGTTAGACCATGTGTGACGATTCGCCTTTCTCGTTACACCCCACGAAGACAGGGAGAGTCCTTATTCTCTGTAAGATAAACAACCCCGTGTCTCGTCTCCTCGTGTCTAGATGCTTTCTCCCAGGTCCCCTGATATTCCTCAAGCTCTCGTAGGGTTTTGGGATTTGAAGACATGATGATCAAGCCTCAGTGTGCGTTTATGCACCTGCTCAGAGCGAAGTCTCTGAGTATCGTCTCTCTGTGGGCGTTCCTGCAACATCTGACTTTTCTCAAGCCTCCCCAACCCAGGAAAGGGAACAGAATCACATCAGTCGAAAGCTTTCATGGCCCGTCCCCTAACCCCAGAGTTATACTGAGTCAGTTCCAGGGTCCCCAGTGGTGCTCATATGAGTTTAATCCCCTCCTGGAGTTTCACTATCATCCGCTTTTCTGAAACTCACAAAACCTCTCTTCCTGTCGCTGACACCACTGCCGGCTCTGAGAATCCCGAACTTCATCCCGGGGATGTTACCGGTCGGGCTTCTGAAGCTCCCCTCTCCCACCAGCTGGCAAAGCAGTCTTCAGGGCAGCAGAGTTTTGCTATCTGTCCCCCACGAAGTAGGGGACATTGATGCCTCCCCAACAAAATGAAATATCAAATCTGTGTTCCTTGCCCGCCCTACATGGCTGAGTCCTTAAAAAATAGAGTTTGTTTGCTTCCTCCTGTTATTCCAAATCTCCAAAAAGCTCAAGAATGGGTCTCTGGGGCCCCACCAGGGAAAGAATCTGAGATGCACACTAAGCTAATCTCCCACTTCCAGTTCCCCCCAGATATTCCAAGCAAATACTGTGTCTTTGTTTTAGGACAAAGAGTCCTTGAGCAAAGTACCTTGTGGAGCTCCTTCTGTTTCCTCAGACTTGTCCTAATCCCATTTTATGGCTTCTACCATACGGGAGAGCTATAACTTGCTCTAATTTTATAGAGGACCACTTGTTTTTATGTCCACAGTCTCAACCATCTAACCCCACCTATTTCTAAACCACAGGCACAAAAGCAAGATGTCTTCTCTAGCGACCAGTCCCCTAAGATTTACGTAAAGCTTTGGTGAAGATTTGCAGGGTGTGTGTGGTTTTCTATGTTCTAACCCTCCTGTAGAAGATTCTAAAGCGGCCGATGCTAGGATGAGCCTTTCACTTGCATTGTCTTCTATGCACAATTGGATGGAGTGAAGCGATCCCAACATGTATCTGCAAGCCTCAAGACTTTCACAGCAAATGATCACAAACACTGACCCATTTCTTTGAGGAAGCCATGTTCTGCTCATTATAATTTTTTTCTCCAACTTTCTCCACCAGGAGAAAAATGTATTTGCCCTCAGTTTCCATCCACCATTTTCCCCTCCCTTGTTTCAAAGGAAAAATAAATCACTCTATTAGGTTTTTTTCCTCCTGCTGTTGGTGATTCACTAATCTGTGACTACACACATCTCACGGGATCCAGCTGTCTCTGTATGTTTCCCTCACCTGTGAGCTGTACAGGTTGAGGCATTCATTCATTCATTCATTCACTCATTCAATAAATATCTTATTTCATGATATGCCAGACCCTGTAATCAGCCCTCTATCTCAAGAGACATTAAATAACTAGCTTTTGCCTGAGCAAAGGGAAATAAAAGGGGTTAATTAAGAAATAAGTAATTGCCCAACACTTCCAAAAACCCATCTTCTATTCTTTAGTTGCTTCTTCCCGGTGCTTCTGCCATGACGCATCAGGTGGCTCTGCTAGTCTACCAAGCCTTTCATCTCTTCAAAGCCCTTAGAGTATAAAACGATGAAAAAATCTACTCTGTGACAAATGGGTGGATTTGGTAGCTCCAACTCTGGTTCCCCGAAATTCACATTCCTGAGAGACTCTCTGTCATCAGTGTGGAATGGTCTCAAGGTCCCTCTCTTCCCATTTTGACTGAACCCCAAAATGGCCATAAATCCTTTCCTCGGTTCTCCATAGCACAACTAAGCCCATACTGTTATGTTTAGGAAAACATCACTAAATTCTCAAAAATAATTAAAAAAATAACTCACAGTGATTCTTTGATCTGACTCCTGGATATGCCTCTTCTCAGAGCCCACGGGTCTCGGCGTATCCTCCTCAGATGGCCGAGGAAGACCCTGAGGTATTTCTGTCCTCTGAGTCCAGGCCAAAGGAAGCAGGGACCTAACATGGGAAGGAGAGTCCACTCCTTTCAGCTAAGCTCCACCTATGAGTTAAGTTCGGCCATGGAAGTATCTAGATCTTTACTGGGAGAATCAAGATCCTACTTTTCTGTGGAACTTGCCAAGGGCCCAACCTCAGGACAAGAGGAAACCTACAGTAAGGGTGATGGGGAGGGTGTTTTCCTCACACTGACGGCCCTCATGGGTACTTCATCCCAGCTTTTCTTGCTCTCCATTTCCCCCTCCACCATAAACCTCATTCCTATCGTATGCTTTGTCCCCAAACTGTCAGTTTGCCTCAAACTTTGGCTTCAGAACACCCAACCCAGAGCACATTGCCTGTACACACACACACACACACACACACACCTTAAAATCGGTAAAAGTGAACATGGATCCTTCCAGAGACCCTGTATTGCACTGGGAGGCGAACTTGCCACAAACACCAAGTGTCTTACCAGCTTTGTGTTTCAACCAAAAACGAGGATTTCTTTCGCATGCTGATTTCTACTATATTGATTTTTTTCACATTCAACGTAGGTAAAAATGACTCAAAATCACATGAAATAGCCCAGCCACATCCCACCTGTCTCACTGCCCTGCAAGGTTAAAAGGTTGAGGTACTCAACATGTCTCTTTGAAGATCTGAGCTGAATTGGACTGAATGGACAACTCATAAACCAGATTTGGTGACCACGTGATGGCTCTGGTCGGCCTTGATGCCGTATTTCAAGAGGCCGGGCGCACTCCTGTAGATACAAATAGCATCCACTCCTGATGGTGGTGGGTTTTTGTGTGGTGAGGGGAGAGGCAGCTGGTCTGTGGACGCTTCACCCGCCTATCAGAGTGGCCACCCAGGGAGACACAGAGGACCTCACTGAGGGGCCAATGTTTACAACTCGTACTTGGTGGAAATTTTGGTCACTGTCTTTTCTAACTGAGAAATTCTGTAGCTTCTGTCATTTGCCATTTGTCAGATGAAATATCTGTGGATCCACCGACCAGCTTATTTTACTATTTGGGGAAAATACTTGTTGAAGAAATTTGTTTTCAACGAAGAAAGCTGGTAATGATGTTGTGCTTTGTTCCACCACCAGAGTTAGAATTTTTGTCACATCCAAATGAATTAAGAGTTTCAAATGACTCCCTCTCCATAATCAACGGTCACTAATTCTCAGGCATAATTGCCATTTCAGGGTGTTTGTTATATGCCATAAAAATCGTAATGGTTTTATCTTCTGTGATTTATTGAGAGCATTCGCGCTCTTAAAAATTGCTAGATAAGTCAAACCTGTGGCCCCTTTCTCAATGATTAAGATTAGAATTTAATCAATTTGCCTTATCTAAATATTTATCCTTTCTAAAGACATCTCTTTTCTTCTCTATAGCTAAGTAGTAAAGCAGTCTTTATTTTGTAAACTCTGACCAACACCTTCCATGAATTCAGTGTGAATATTGGGGTGGGGAGAGGGAGAAAATGTTCAAAACCATTTCCCTATTCATAACACATTTCCCCTTAGAAAATAACTTATGAAACCTGAAAACTTAACTAGATATCCCGCATTTAATTACTCGGGAGTAGGATTTCTCCCTTCCAAAAATTTCCCAAGTATGACTGTGCAAAAAAGATAGCCAACCTTAAGTAAGTTCCTTTTAGTTAAATGATCTTGAAATCAAAACCATAAAAATTATTTCAGATTTTTATAGGAAATAATTAAATTGAGGGAGAAGACTACATGTGAATATTCTTCCTAAGATGTCATGCGCCTCCACAAGTTAGGAGAGCAGCTGAGTGTCGATTCGGTGATGGAGAAGTAACTGTTTATGTTGATTGACATTGAAATGTAAGGAAAATAATTATTTGAACAGGCTTCCAAAAATATCCTAAGCCTTTTATCACTTGAATCCTGCTATTTGCTGCCAATTCGTTCATTATGACAAGGGGTAGTTTTGTTGGCTTCTCTGTTCGGTTCATGAGAGACAAAGTCGCGTCAGCCACGCCTTCCCTGACAAGGGCTTGTCTGAATTTCCCTTGTTCCTACCTGTTTGCAGTGATTTCAAGCTCACACTGCAACCTGTCTTTCCTAAATGATGGATCCATGTTCTCAGCTCAAAACACAATTCTTAAATGTTCATAATTTAAGGAGGGAAACAAACAGTGACTGTAAAATGGGGAAACTAAGAAAGGCAGTTTTGTGTTACTGCGAGTAGGCA
The DNA here is from genome assembly GCA_004024625.1 of Mellivora capensis. Taxonomy (NCBI): domain Eukaryota; kingdom Metazoa; phylum Chordata; class Mammalia; order Carnivora; family Mustelidae; genus Mellivora; species Mellivora capensis. The sequence goes on along the minus strand of PISX010005585.1, from coordinate 40,638 downwards.
AACTAAACATAGCTCTAGATGTATATTTGACTGAATGAAACTGCGGCAGAAATTTGAAACTAATTGTGGAAATCGTGCACATGAAAGGGAAAAGTACAGGGAAAAAGAGCTCTCCTAGCACTGTGGTGGTCCTCATTCTTGCAATAGGTAAGTTATCAAATCAACAGGGTGTACACCTTAAACTTGCTCACAATGTTCTGTGTCAATTCTATCTCAATAAACCTGGGGATGGGGAGTTGTCCAAAAATTTAGTCTAGAATCTGAGAGTCCACCTGCTACATCCCACTCCCTCACACACACACACACAACCCAGGAAGGTTGAGAACCTGGGACCAGGGCTCCTGGCCCAACCTGAACTTGTCTGGACCATTTCCTGGATTACTTTAACTTTCCAGAACAAAGATGTGAGGTGTGCACCTAGTGACACATTTCCAGCCCTAGGGAAGAACCAGGTGTGAGAGGACAGAGCACACAGAGAGAAACAGAGAGAAGCACAGGTGAGAAAAAGCCTTGCAACATTCCAGCCGGGGCCCAGTGACCCTCAGAGCCCAGTCATGCCTCCTTCTTTTGGCAATTGGTTCCATGACAGGTAGATTTCTGATCTGGCTTATGATGGTTTAAGTTACATTCTCTCCCTTGCAAGAAAAGAGCTCTGCATAGTACCCTTTGTATCTATTTAATTAGGCAAACACTTGAGGAACACAGACTGTAGTATAAGGCATTGGGTTTTGCATTTGGAAAAAGATAACCTTACCTACAAGTTCATCTCATCGGACGCTGGGTTCTCCACTCTCAAAACACTAATGGATCTGGCAAGGAATCCTGCAGAAGTTACATCTGAGCAGGTTTTTAAGATGCATAATTTTCCAGATGTATAAGGCAGGGACAAGAATTCACACTCTGCGCAAAGTCAGAGGAAGGGCAAATGGCTCCATGGGGTGGGGGGTTGTACTTACCATATAAGGAGGAAAAGGAAAGAACAGAGAAATGAACAGGTACAAATTCATAACAGACCTTGAAGTACATGCTAAGAGACTTGGGATCAGGGATCTCTAAAAGGAGTGACCACAACCCCACAACCCAGGGAGAAGCAAAGTGATCCATTCAGGCAAGACCAGCTACGTAATCTGTAGGACCCTGAGCAAAATGAAAATGCAAGGCCCCTTGTTGCAAATATTCAAGAATTCAAAGATTGCTACAGAAAAACAAAACTAAGCATAGTTTCCTTCTGTGAGCGACTCTACAGGTCACACACCCACGAAGTCACCAAGCACAGAGAGTTTGGCGACGTTGTCCTGCAGCATGACAAGAACAATGGCAGAAGGTTCAAGAGAGCAGGCAGAGAGACCTCAGCTGAGAGAGGTTCTGCCTCTCCTACAAGCGGATGTCATGCATTTTCTTTAACTCCGCAAACCAGGAACATAAGAATCTTCGACTGTAACCAATCAATTAGAATCTCTCTTTCTTGAAAAGGAGGGGACCAGAAATAAGATGAAGGAAACTGCAATATTTCCACATTGCCCTCCTTGAATTATTTCTACGGACCCCCTGGACTGAACAGGATCCAGGGGAAGTTAAAGCCAGCTGCTGTCCCCGAGAAAAACAAAGCAGTAGCAGGAGCGTCCTGCCCACCCCCTCATTTCAACCATTCAGAGCATCAGTCTGGAAGCAGTGAGGTGCCCACTCGGCTCACATAAACCTCTTCCTGGTCGTGCTCCCAGAAGCTCCTGAAATAGGTCAGAATAGAACACTAACTCAAAGGCTGCATGATCCGGGAATTCATCCTCTAAACTGTGTCTTTTAACAACGTTTCATATTTATTCCACTTTTTAAAAGCCAGATAAACGGAAATGCATACTACTAAGTGAAAGAAGAGTCAGCGTGCACGGCTACGTTCTGTAGGATTCCAGCTCTCTGACATTCAGGAAAAGGCAAAACTAGAGAGATGGGGGAAAAAGATCTGAGGTTGCCAGGGCTGAAGGTCAGGGGAGGGAGGGATTAACAGGCAGAGAGGACTTTTCAGACAGTGAGATGACTCCGTATGATTCTAAAATGATGGATACACGTCATTATACATTTATCCAAAGCCGCAGAATGTGCAAGAGTGAGATCTTATATGAACCGTACACTCTGGGTGATATTGATGCGTCCATGTAGGTTCAGCACTCGTAATAAATGAGCCACTCTGGTGAGAGGCCGTGATGGGAGACGTATTGCATGTGCAGGAGTGGGAGATATTTGGAAATTGCACTTTCTGCTCAATTTTGCTGTGAACCTACAACTGCTCTAAAAAATAGTTTATCATTTTTTTTAAATCAAGATGTATTTATTATAGAAAATGCCTATAATTTTTTCAAAGATTTATTTATGTATGAGAGAGGGAGAGCTTGTGGGGGAAGGGTAGAGGGAGAGAATCGCAAGTAGCTCCCCACTGAGCACAAAGCCAGACGGAGGCTCAATCCCACAACCCTGAGATCACCACCTGAGCCAAAACCAAGTGTCAGATGACCAACACACTGAGCCATCCAGGGTCCCCAGAATATGCCCGTGATCTTTTTAAACTGCCTGTAAACCCTTCCCCCCCCCAAGAAAACCACTTTCCTCGAGTTTATTTGAATCCCTTTTATATTCTTCCAAGCCCATGCACACATACCTGTGTATGTGTGTGTTTTCCTTGTTTAAAATTAAAAAATGGGAGGCACACCTGGGTGTCTCAGTCAGTCAGACATCTAACTCTCCACTGCGGCTCAGGTCATGATCTCAGGGTCCTGGCATCAAGCTCTGCATCAGGATCCCTGCTCAGCAGGGAGTCTGCTTGCCTCCCTCTCCCTCTGCCCCGCTCGCTCTCTCTCCCTCTCTCTTAAATAAATAAATCCTTTTAGAAAAAAAGGGTTAAGTGGATATTAATGTCTATTCTTTTTAGTGAAGATGCATTATGAGCACACACCCATATCAATACATTTGAAGATACAGCAAGGTAAACTTTGTGTACAATCCCCGTGGTGGGTCCTGCGGATTTTTCCACTCAATCTGCACCCTCATTCTCTGTTGGAATGATGCGAAGCTCCCAGTTACGTGTCCCTGACTACCCAGCAGCTTAGATTACCAAGAGGAATCAGGTTCTGCCAATGCAGTGAACTTACCCAAAGTCTGGAAGGCGGAACGAAGGCGGAGGAAGCCTCTCTCCTCCCTTTTTCAGGTAGATTTTGCTAGCTAACAAAATCATGGAGGTAAGAGATTACTTAGCGGCAGTGTTCCCTGTGCTCCTTCTGCAGTACTTCGGGCTGGGGAAGGGAGCAAATCTCCTCTCTTAACGATTTGCAGAAATATTCTGCACATCTGGCTCTCTGCTCAGCAGGGAGCCTGCTTCCCCCTCTCTCTCTCTGCCTGCCTCTCTGCCTCCTTGTGATCTCTCTCTCTCTGTCAAATAAAGAAATAAAATCTTAAAAAAAATAATAAAGACTACCCCTCCGATACACACACACACACACACACACACACACACAAAGAGGGGAGAGAGAATATTCTCCCAGTTTGTAATTTGGTATTGTTGTTTATATTGACTTTGATCCTTCATAGGCTTTTATACTAGCCATGGATTTCCTACATGATTCAGAAAAGTTTCCATTGCCTTGAGATTTTACACATATTTTCTTAAATTTTTAATATGTTTTGGTGTTTTGCTGTTTTATATATAAAGATTTAACCCTCCAAATTTTTAGTTTTATGTATTATACAAAGTAGGATTTAACTTTATTTTATTCAAATGGATAGACAGCAGTTCCAACACTAATTAGTGCCTGAAATACCTTCCCCCCATTAAAATGTGTTGCAATTCTCCATATATACCTTGATCTGTCTCTGAGTTCTTATTTGTGTCCATTGGTCTATTGTCAGTTCCTATCCAAATTGATTTTATTCTAGTGGCTTTAGAGATAGTAAGCTCTGCTCTCTATTAAAAAAAAAAAAAAAGAAGTTCCCCTTGCTATTTTTTTTTCTTTTTCAAAACTTTCTTGCCATTTAACACACATTTATTCTTCAAGGTCAATTTCAGATTTTTTTTTATTCAAATAAGCTGGAAGTTTTATTTAAATTAAATTAAGTTTATATATTACTTTAGGAATGATTGGCATCCTTGGAATGATTGAGATTTTTATCATAAAAAGTCTCCCTATCTAGGAATATGACACATCTCTTCAATTTATTCATGTCTTGTTTTCAATAACACTCTTCTTGCCTTCATATAGATCTTGTGATCTCTCTATTGAGTTTCCTCCTCAAGACATTGACAGTTCTGTAGAATATGACAAACTAGCATGGACTTGTGGCTCCCTCCCTTGACCCAAACTCCAGAGAAGCCACCAGAATGAGAGGGAGGCTGCTGGATTCCAGGACAACAAGTGGCAGAAGAGCTTGGGAAGACAAGGTGACTAAGCCCCACTGGGAAAGGAAAGAAGATTCCAGAGAAAGGGAGCCAGGCCCCACGACTGGGGGAGTACCATCCACTTGGGCCTTCTAGTTCTCTTTCCCACATTGGCCAAGAGGATGATTGCCCCCCGAGTTACCAGCTGCAGCCATTAGCAGTGGTGTCACACCAGGTGCCTCCACCAGAGGCAAGGAGCTGAAGACAGGAAGTGCACACGGTCAGGCCAATTACCCAGCTTTCCCCTCCACACCCACCTCCCCTAGTCTTACCTGGGGAAGAAGCAAACATAAGAGAGGGCATCTAGAAAACAGAAATACTTAGGCTACATGGGCAGGAGGAGCTAAGGGACAGGGTCACCTGGTGGGTGGAATGAACAGAAAATGAGACTGTCTTACAAATATGAAAGCTCTTTACTCTGGGTTCTACCCCATTCCCACTCTCAAGCTCACCAACGGAAGAGTAAGTCAGGGCAAGGGATCTTATCCTTCCACCAAATTACATATTACCTGTCAGAGTAGTTGAGAGTGCCAAAGGAATGTGAGCTTGTGCAGAAAAATGTTAGCAGAACAGGCCCAAGACTATTATCCTTACAAAGGCCTCTTTGCAAGGCTGAACGTTCTCTTTTGCCATAAAAAGATATAAGGGTACTTAAAAGAAAACAAACGTGGAGCAAACATCATACTTCACCACAAATTATTGAAAACATTCCCTTTGAGCTTAGGAACGAGAAATGGATGGACAATGATGATTCTCATTCAGCGGAAGGTGCGGTACAGTAGAAGGGAACCATAAATAACCTACAATCCATACTGGTGCAAGAATTCTCCACCTTGGGAAATTTTATCAAGAGATACACTTGTGACTTGTGCCCCTTTTTTTATATGTATGTTATTGTAGGGGAGGCAAAATAATTTCCCTTCTACCCTCCTAGGTTCTTGGCTGAGACCCCCGCATACAGATTAATGGGAGAAAAAACAAACAGAAACTTAATAATGTGTTCTTTCTATGTGGGAGACACCCAGGAAAACTGAGAAACTCTCCAAAATGGCCTCAATACCTAGTCCAGCTAAAGACAAAGGCAGGCCTTGGGGCTAGGGAGTCCCCAGGAAAAGCACAGGAACAAGAATGACATTATCCTTCACATTTATATCATCCTGACCTTCTCCACCAATAAGAGAGTCTAGAGATTGAATCATACCCATCCTCCTGGTACACAGAGAGAAACACCCTTAGGAATGGAGATTCCCCGCATAAATGAAAATGTCTCTTACAACAGGATCACTTCTACTCTGTTTTCAGAGTGTCTCCTATGTTTGCAGTTTCTTAAAAACAACCAGCTCAAAATAGTCCATAAGCCAAACAGGCATGCTTTGAGGCAGTATATTCTATTCCCCTTCATACTTTAATTTAAAAACAAAAGCCAAATTTCAGCATTAATGAGTAAGCACAAGTCTTAGACACACACACACAGACACAGACACACACACACACACACACACACACATTTGGGAGAAATCAAGAAGTTCAATATGTCAAGAAGTTCATCATTTGGCAATGTCTGTGGGGGAAATTTACCAATCTGTGTCCTGCCTCTTACTGCGGTGAATGGCATTTGAAATACTTCTGTCTCTGAAAAATTGAGAGATTTGTAATGATCTGCAGTTGGCAAATCTGCAATAGGCCGGTTTCTCCTGAAGCTACCTTATCCCCCTACTGTCTGCCCGACTTATTCGGTTTTTTATTTGTTTGTTTGTTTGTTTTAAATATTTTATTTATTTATTTGACAGAGATAGGGAGAGAGATCACAAGGAGGCAGAGGCAGGCGGGGGGGGTGGGGAGGAGACTCCCTGCCGAGCAGAGAGCCCGACTCGGGGCTCCATCCCAGGACCCTGAGATCACGACCTGAGCCGAAGGCAGAGGCCTAACCCACTGAGCCACCCAGGCGTCCCCGCCAGACTTATTCTTATAATTTTTTTTCTCTTGTTTTTGTGGAAGTATTGTTAACATAGAGTGTTATTAGTTTTAGGTGTATGATATGATTCAACAATTCCATGCATTACTCAGTGCACATCAGGGTAAATGTACTTTTCAACCCTTTATCTGCCCTACTCATGTTGCCGGCTGAACCAGGGAAACCCCAGACCCTGGAGCCTTGACCTAGCCAGACCCCAAGAAGTTACAGAAGGTTCTCAGTCTTGTCAGGAGAATGAATTCAAGGACAGACACACAGCACAATGGTCAAGTTACACAAGCAGGCAAGTTTATTAAAGGCAAAAATATATTGTTCAGATAAGAAAGCAGCCGAGAGAGAGAGAGAGAGACCCACATGCCCTGGAGGTTGGGTTTTCTATCTTTTATTGACAGTTCTTAACTAGGGGACAGAGTATTTATCATTTGGGGTTGGAAGCAGGGTTTCAAGCTTTTTCTTCCTTACTTGGTCAGGGGTTTCCAGTCATGGCATCCGCCATCCTGCGCCCATCTAGTTTGATCCAGCTTCTTGTGGAGGGCTGCCAGAACAGGCCTCTGACCTTCCTAATGACTGGCCAGGACTTCCCTATTGCAGACCTCCAGGTCTTCTGTTAGAACCTAACTGCCTACTCCAACTTTTATTCTTAATATTTTTTAAATTTCCATTTCCCTACCTGCTTTATTCCCAGAAGCATCATGCAGAATGCAGTGGGCGGACTCTGGCCACTTCCTCCCTTCTGTAAGGAGCAAGTTGTGGTCACACACAGCAGACCATCCTGTGAGCAAAATTATGGGCTCACAACAACCCACTCTTTATGCATCTCTCCATCCTCAGCTGCAAAAGAACCATTTCTTCCCTGCTGCTGCCTTCTCTAGAATTAATTAATTCATCAAATATTTATTAAGAACATACTATGAGCCACCCTAAAAACTGGGAATACAACAGGCAATAATGTCACTGCTCTCGCGGAATTTGCAATCCAGTGGAAGAGGAGACAATAAGGAAACCCACACCCCCAATTTTTTTTCAGGTAGTGATACCTGCTTAGAAACTAAGAACAGGTCAGGAAAACAGATGATATGGAACCTGCCACGTGAGGATCTAGAGAATGAGCGCGTGCCAGCTCCTCATGGAAACACATCACACGCGTGTAAATTTGCTGGAATCTAAGTCCCAGGTGACCGAGACCACGTCTGTGTGGTTCTGTTGCTCTTCTTTCTGTGGCTTTCCTGCTTATCTCATGCATCTGAAGTGAGTGCCTGCCACATCGCAGACACTTGGCACCTGTTTGTGGAGGAAATGAACGGGAAAACTGGCAGGAGGGTGACAGGACAGAGGGGGAACAAGTCAGAATACACAGGGCCCTGAGAGCCAGAGAGCGTGTTCCAGTGAATTCTAGGGGGTTGGGGACCCTGTGCAGGCCGTTCAGAAGGAGGGGGTGGCTCTCCTTTACGTCTGGGAAGATCCTTCTCTCTGGTTCATGGTAACAAGGAAGCCTGTGTTTGAGCCTTACCTCTCAGCAAAGGGTCGGCAGCTCTGTAGTTAGTGCTTTTTCTCTAGGGTCCAGTGGGGACCCCTGTGTCCTCCAGCCCAGCACCACCCCGGCCACCACCTGTCCTCAGATTAGAGTTTTCAGACCCACAGTGACAAGTTATTCAGTGACAAAGACACCCGCTTTTCTACCTCTTTGCCCCAGAAGCTTGTGGTTGCACTGCTCCCTGTGACAACCCCCTCCTTGGTGGCCCCTCTGCCCTTCAAGGGCAGCTGCCCCCTGAACATGGCCTCCTGTCCTGTGGCCCCATGAAGATGGGTCCCAGAACCCCCTCACCTTTCCCATCTCCTGGTGGTTCACTGTAGCATAGAGCCTGTCTTTTTAGGGTGATTTCCTCCTCCCTGAGTTTCCAATGTCCCCCTAAAAATCGGAGTGAGAGTGTTCTGCCAAATTTGGAAGCCCCTTCTCCTCTCCCTGTCTCTTCACTCTGCCTCTGAGTGAACCTGTTTCCTGAAACCACAGCGTCCCAGGGAGAGGCCTTCCAAATGTGCCCCCGTGTCCCATAAATCCGTAATCGTATCCATGATGTTTTTCTCCATAACAAGCGGACAGATCATCCTCGGGGCTGGAGACACCCTTCTTCCGTATCTATTTACTGCTGCATCCCTTCAACCTACTGGGTCTCTGATCCAGAGTCTGGGTCTTTGAAATCCACCATCGTGATTTCAGTACTATGAGCAAGTCATAGATAACATGCCTTGAGCACTCGCTGTGGACCAGCAAAAGAGGCCCTACATTATCCCCATTTTGTTTTTTGTGAAGATTGATTTTATTTATTTATTTATTTGTTTGTTTATTTATTTATTTATTTTAAGGGGAAGAGCCGAGGGAGAGGGAGAGAGAGAATCTCAAGCAGACTCCCTGCTGAACACAGAGCACGACATCGGGCTCGATCTCCCTACCCTGAGATCATAACCTGAGCTGAAATCCAGAGTTGGATGCTTAACCAACCGAGCTGGCCAGGAGCATTAGTCCCATTTTAAAGATGAAGAAATCAGGAGGATTCACTGCATTTTAAATAACTTGCCTGAGGTTACATGCCACTAAAGAATGGAGCTGGGGTCCGAGCTCGGGCAGTCTGCTGTCTTAAACCCTGGTAAAAGGGGTGGGGCCTCAGGAACTGCAACGGGCCATACGAATGCATATATTAGACCTTCAAGAGTCCGTCTTTAACCTGCACACAAGGAAAGCATATTGAGAGGAACAGGACCTAGTTCTTTCAGTGCTTGGCACCCACACAGCAAAGTCCAAAGATTCCAGGCACTGGGTCTCCATTCGTCTTGAGGTGAACCTGCCCCGACCCCTGAAGAACAACTCAATTTCCAGAGCTGGAACTCTTGGGCAAGCCTGCGCTGGCTCCAGATGTGAGCCCCATCCCCTCTGACAGGCTGCCTGCCATTCTGCTACTGTTCTAACAGGCCTGGAGTCCTGCCAGCCCCGCTTCCTGCTGCCATAGGTGAAGAAAGTACAGGCCTCCTGATGAAGGAGCTTCCTTCTCTCCTTGCAGCATTTAGAGCTCTGAGGGGACAGCCTCATTCCCTCTCCTGCACATTCTAAAGGAAATGAGGAATAGAAATGGGACTCAAATAAGGATCACAGCACCCACCTTGTGGCAGGCCGAGATGCCGCTGGGATCCAAAGTAAGAAAACCTCCCTTCCTAAAACCTCCCTCCCCCAGATCCAAGCAAGGAGAACCTTCATTTACCTCCCACCTGGTGGAAAGGGAGGAGTCCCAGAGCCCCAGCGAGAGCTGACACATGCATAGGACACTTGACCCTGAACTGTGAACCAGCAGATGTCAGACTTGGTAGAGACACCAGGACAAGTCCCTCCTCTTCCCAAAAGGAGGAGCCTGTCAGAGGCAGATGGAAGCTCCCCCTGCCTGGGACCCTCTCACAAGGAAGACCTGGTCTTGCTTGATCAAGCTGCTATTATGTCCTCTCCAGCATTCCTTACTACACCAATGGAGAAACGAAGACACAGATGACTGAATAAGCACACCTATGAGAGTTGGGGGACGATTGGTGGAAACTGGGGGAAAGTGGTGGTCCCTTGGATGGGGAGCTGCAGGCTGTCAGGGCGGGTGCTGCAGTACTGGGAGCTCCTCCTATGAAAAGGACTCCCCAGGCAGCCGGCTGACATTGTAAGGGTCTAACTGTGGCCGGGTCAGCAGGCAGGGCCTGGAGAACTCGCCCCCACACTCGCCTGAGCAGCAGGATGACGGGAAAGTACTAAGACATGAAATAACAGTACTTAAGGCATGTGAAAGATTTATTTCAAAAAAGTTAATGACAGGAACATTGAGAAAATCTGACGCAGCATGAAGCTCTCAAGCAAACTGAAGGAAACAGAGACTTGATGAAATGTGAGTGTTGAAGGAATGTGCTAAGTACAAGAAGGAATTCCAGACAGACTCAGAACGTGCTGTGGGATTTCCAGTGGCACTGGAAATAGGAAGGATCCCAGTATGCCAAACAGGAAAATGAACCCATGGTGCAGAAGAAAGGCTTAAAAAAGTGAGAGCTCACATTATAAGGACGAGGCACACAGGTAAGGAGAAGTAATGGAAACATCTCACAATGAAAACTGGTGGTCTTGAGGAAAAAAGAGAACCCATGAAGCAGGAACAACAGCAAAACATTTCTTTTTAGATTTTTAAATCTTCAAATTGACAGGATTAAAGAATTAAAGATCATTCAAGCATATAATGGCCACATCCTCCTGGGTGAGTGGGGTCAGAATGCTGGAAAAACTCTCTTCCTGGATTATGCAGCTAATTAATTAAAGCACAGTCAGAGGGGGTGGGTTTGCCTTTAAAGGGAAAAGTAGATGTTAGTGGGGCTGCTGGTAAATACAGGTGGTCTTCCAGGAGTCAAAAAAAAAAAAAGTTGGCTCACTTGCTCCTAGACGTACTGAAAATGCATAGCTCTCCACCCTGACCAAACACTGGAATCCCTGTGATGCTTGGGTCCCACTCCCAAAATCAGATTTAACTGGCCTTGGGTGTGTCCTGGTAATTCTACAAAAAGCCCCTCTTCCCTGCGCTGTCCCTTGTGCTGAGGAAAACAGGGTAGAGAAGGCAGAGGGAACTATGGTCCCTCTGCCAGAGCCATGTGTGCAGGAAGGCAGCACCTGAGAGCAAGAAACAGGGCAATGTAAGTGTGACCACCCCCCACAAAGGAGGCAACTTCAGCACAGACAAAAGGGCCTCAGGACCACAGTTGGTCCTTGAGGAACACTTCACCTCGTTTTTCATACTTGAGTTCCTCCCAGTTCAGGAAGTTGGGGGTGGAGACCCCGCCGGTGGAGACAGCTCTGATCTCTTCTGGGGGCAGCACATGGTCCCACATGTTCACGTCTCCAACCTCTCCCACCAAGGCCTGGTTCTTATTAAAGCCCCCACCGAATGAATCCTGCTCCTGCCCTAGGATGATGCTCGCTTCTGACCCCACCGTATATCCCTTCTGCAGACTCATCCTCACCATGGGCTTTCCATCCACCCAGAGCTCTGTAATCCCTGTCTGGGACTCCCAGGTAACACAGAAGTGCCTGGGTGTGTAAAAAGTCTCAGGAACCTTGAAGTAGACATCAGATCCGCCCACAGACACGCTGTACAAGCCAGGCTTTTCACTGAAGAGGAGGATCTCATTGTGCTGTGCCTTGGTGGCGAACGAGAAGAGGCTGTAGGTGCGGGCCAGGGCAGTGTAGACGTGCAGGCACAGGGTGAAAGCCTTCAGCGGCTTCTGTACCGGAGCAGATAAGGTCACATAGGAATTATCTGATTCTGTGGGGAACACAAAAGCCTTTTTGCACATGTCTGCAGGAGAGAAAACAGAGAAAGAAAGTGTCAGCAGCTGAGTTATGTTAAAAAACAAAATTAACATGAGTACATTGAAGGATCCACTTGGCTTTAGTCACTGATTCATGAATTGGGCAGCACCCCATCTAGCAGATAGGAAGGAGCTCTGAGGAGCTACGTAGTATGCAGAAGGTTCCAGAAGAAAATGTTTCTTGCAAAGAGCAGATTATCTCAGGCAGTCACCTTCCTATGGGAAAAGGGAGGGCCGCTCTCAGGCCTACAACCTCACCATTGCTGAGCGAGTAAATCCAGACTGACTGGTTAAAGGTTACACTCCGGGGGTGGGAGGGCAGGGGCGCTGGCCCCCGCAGTCAGGTTAGGTGTTAAGTCACCCAAGTATTCCACTGGGGCCAGTGGTCTCTTTATTAATAGCTTATCAGGCCTCGAAGACGTCTTCTCTCACCATGTGTGGATAGGATAGAACAGACTTAGAAGCCAGATTGCCCCCTTCCCCAGACCACCACCCCTCATCCATGCTGGCCATTCTCCCATGGCTTTGCTCCATGCAGTCCAGAGACAGTAGCTCAGCGACCATCTGAAGCAGGCACCTACTGCTTTGGAAGAAAGCGCCAGGGAGGTTAACGATGATCAGGAGACACAGCAACAACTTATCCATGTTTCCTCCCTGGGGTCACTGTGTGCGGAATCCGGGCTACGGTCCTAGAAAGAGGACAAGCGGCTGAGATCCCACCTTGGGTCTGTTCCCCCTTGACCTTTTATAGGCCATGGTCAGCGTGCTGTGGCTGATGGGTAAATGATTTTCCAAAATCACCCCGTGGAGCCATGAATCAGGGCTCAAAGAGCAATAAAAAAAAATTTAAAAAAAAAAACCACAAGATAAATCACAAAATGAGAGATCGATGCGGGTTATTTATTAGAGACTCCACGGTGCCTGCTGGTGCTCCAACAGCCTCGTGCGGCCATGCTTGGCAAATCACAACAGTCACATCCCGGAAATCGAGTCTCCGTAAATGCCCTGAAATACCAGCAGTGGCTTGGGGTGGGCGGGGGTGGGGGGATGTCTGCAGAGGGGGCTTTTTGGTGGTGGGCAGTACAGAGGTTTTCCTCACAGGGACAGCCACGACGTTACTTAGGAGAGTGAAATTAGAAAATTGGGGCGTGTTGAAGAACATCATCCCGTCTCTGCATCCACCCCACAGAACGCAGAGCCACTCACAAGGCAGGTTGCGAACTTTATGCTGCAACTTGTAAAAATGCTTATGAGCCTATAAGAGAAAAAATAACGTAAATTTGTCTGTACACTATTTTTTTAAAGAAGTAACTTGCTTGGGAAAAAAAATGTTTAAGGAATACCCCCAAACAATAAGTGTTCTTATCATAGTAAGAAAATTATGGGGGGCTTTTCCCCTCATTAACATTTCTGAAGGTAGTCACATGATGTCTAAAGTGAAGTGTGCGTGTGTGTACATTTGATTAAGAAGCAAGGAAAGGGGGGGCACCTGGGTGGCTCAGTGGGTTAAAGCCTCTGCCTTCGGCTCAGGTCATGATCTCAGGGTCCTGGGATCGGGCCCCGCATCGGGCTCTCTGCTCAGCGGGGAGCCTGCTTCCTCCTCTCTCTGCCTGCTTCTCTGCCTACTTGTGATCTGTCTGTCAAATAAATAAGTAAAAATCTTTAAAAAAAAAAAAAAAGAAGAAGAAGAAGAAGACGCAAGGAAAGGGAGGATGGAGATCAATAGTCCTCAAGGCTCCAAAAGCTACTGTTTTCATTTCATCAACAGGACACGCAGTCTGACTCTGCTTTATTCCCAGAATACCTAGAACGGAGAACAAGCTCAGTCTGACATCCTGATTCTCTGTTTCGCAGCACATGCCCTTCTACATAAAACATGACACTTTCACGTGAAAAGGATCTCGAGCTAACTCATGATGGTCTCATCATGACTTTTCCCATGGACAACCAATGAAAAAATTGGTAATAAAGGTTATTTCTCAATCGACTAGAAGAACCAACTATCATGTGGGTAGCATATTCCAAGCGTACAAGGTGATAGGGCTATTACAAATGGTTAGGACATTTCTGGAAAATTTTGGGTTTTTGTTTTTTCTTTTTTTGTTTTTCTTAATGATGCGCAGTTAAGACGCACCTGGGTGGCTCAGTCGGTTAAGCATCTGCTTTCAGCTGGGGTCATGATTCCAGGGTCCTGGGATCGAGCCCCGCATTGGCCTCCTTGCCTACTGGGGAGTCTACTTCTCTCTTTCCCCTTACCCCTCCCCCGCTAGTGCTTTCTCTCTCTCTCTCTTTCAAATAAATAAATAAAATATTTTCTTTAAAAAAAGATGTGCAGTTAAATTTGCTTTCAAATGACTGTCTCCCAAACCTTTTTTTTTTTAAGATTTTATTTATTTATTTGACAGAGAGAGACCACAAGTAGGCAGAAAGGCAGGCAGAGAGAGAGGAGGAAGCAGGCTCCCTGCCAAGCAGAGAGCCTGATGCGGGACTCGATCCCAGGACCCTGAGATCACGACCTGAGCCCAAGGCAGAGGCTTAACCCACTGAGCCACCCAGGTGCCCCTCTCCCAAACCTTTTGCATCTTATTTTTTAAATGTAAGATTGGCTTAAAGTGATTACTTCAGAAGCTTTTCTTATTCTAACCATTTATCCAATTATAGATAGATTCGAACAGAAAAATACATATAATAGGCAAAAGATTGGGACCCAGAAGGAAGAGGTGCTTGCACTGTGCCCAGTCTGCCTTCTTGTTAGCATTGGGCCCCCCGGGTGAGTCCAAAGAATGCAGGTACCAGTAGGATGGGCGGATTCTATAGGAACACAGGGATTTCAAGGAGCCCAGCACATTGTCAGGAAGATCTCCCAAATGGATGTTCTGAGCAAGGCTTGACACTGAAAGAGAACAAGATAGGGAGATGTGGAGATTGGGAGAGGGTGGGCTAAGGTAATGAAAGAGAAGAGAAAGAACAAGGAAGAGGGACTCAAAGCCCTCTGTGGTGAGTGTTTCACAATCGGCTCCGGTTCTCGTAACCTGCCTGGACAGTGCAGTGACCGCTCGCTCCCTGGGTGACCGAGGCCATGAAACTCGTCAGGGGAGGCGTGTGGTAAGTCCACACTCTGGCCTCAGATGTGTTGCTCGGAAGCTCTCTGCTCCCTTTCTCCTACAGTTCGCCGTGCTCCAGTAGAAGTCCTGAAGGACTTCAGCCTTTCCCCACACCCTGGCCCTTTGCTTTCTCCCTAATTCCAAGCCCCAGTGGATAAGACAGACACCTCAGACTGCAGGGATCCAAAGTTCCAGGTGCGGGAAAAGAAGAGCATCCTAAGACAGACAGAATGTTCGTTACCACGGAGCAAGTCTACTGAATAGATAAAAATTTGTGGGATGGTAAACACAGGGCTACCCTTTCATCTCACCCTGGAGCAGCCCAACGCCAGACTCCAGGGCCTGAATAACGCAGCTGGCGTGCTCTCCCAGTTCAAACAGGAGCCCCTGGAAAGTGGGAGGGAAAGAGGAAGCAAGGGACACATCAGGCAGAAAGAGCCGCACAGTCAGTCCGAGACAACAGCTGTCTTCCCGAAGCCACCGCGCAGCCTGCAACGGGGGCTCCCCAGCCCCCACTGGCGGAGACTGGCTGCACGTTGCTGTCCCTGAAGGAGCTTTGTCACCACCAGACCATCGGCTGTAGCCGACTGCCATGTGCCTGGGCAACTGGTCGTTTCAAAGCTACGAGGTCATTACAATACAAGCATCTCAAGTTGAGAATCACTGGCCTCGAGGATTTTCCCTGCGCTTGCACACCCTGGGTAAATGCTTCCCAGAATGTGAGATTGCATCTACCCGCACACATGGCAGCCGAGAAGGTGGGGGTTTCCAAGTCAAGGAAGAACTTTGACAAGGTGTTAGAGGCACACTCTGCCTAATGTCTGTGTTGATGTTGAGGCAGAGCAGAAATTTTAGGCAAAAGCCAGTCTCCTACACATGCAACAACAAAACGAAAGCGAGGGAGATTGCCAAGGTCCCAGAAATGGTAGCCAACAGCCTGGATGCTTGGCGTCCCAGAGAGGCTTCCCCTGAGAGAAAGCAAGCCCACATCCCCATACCCTCCTTCCCCCACCGGCCCTTGTGCAGAGGACTAGCCTGTGCTGCCCACAGCCCGGCCCCCACAGCGGACCGCCTGGGTTCAACCCCAGCTCTGGGCAAGTCCCTTAACCTCTTCAGACCGCAGTTTCTTCATCTGCTAAACAAGGAACATAAAATAGTATTTACCACGTAGCATTGTTATGCAAATAAACACACATAAAGGACTTCAGACGGTGCCTAAGAAGCATGCAGTCCTCCAAAGACCTCTGTAAGATGGGCTGCACTCTGGCCTGAGTGACTAAGCAGTTGTCATCCCGGGAGCAGGAATTTATGAGATCACCCGTCTGAGGGCACGAAAGGGCGTGGGGAAGTGGGGGTCTCACTGAATGGGTCCTCAGAGGACGCACCAGAGGCAGGCTAAGGGATAACCTGAGTCAAGATGTTCTAGACCCTTCTTTAAAGATGACCACCTGCCTTTAAGCTTATTGGGAGCCAGTCATGTCCCCCATTTAAGACATCTGAGCTTCCAGGAAGACACTAAAGTGAGGGTTCCCAAAACACACTGGGCCACTGAGCTTGCGAGTCGCAGATTCCTGGGCCTGAACTCTGGACATCAGATCCAGGAGGTTGGGGTCAATGAATGTACACGCAGAACGAGCAGCCCAGGGGGTCATGATGCTATGGCCCACAGCCCACAGCTTAGCCAGGCCATACGGGAACCTCGAGCTAGGAGTCTGCGTTTACTGCAGGAGAAGGCTCCCAAGCTCCACCTCCCCCACCCCCGGTGCAGGAGAAAGGACAAGGTGCACGTATGCGACCGAGGCAGAAATCCAGCCTCTGGGCCTAGAAGATGCTGATCTCAGATAAAGCTCTTCAGAAATCAAAGCAATGCTTCTGGGGCTCTATGGCTCCGAAATCTGAGTATTTGCATTGTTGTCGCTGCTCTTACTGTTGATGTTTTAAGGATCTGGAGTCATTTGCTTTTTGTCAACGCTTGCACGTCAGACCTGGGCATAGTGAACAGCATGGGGGGGAGGGGGCAGGAATCACAGTCTTGGCATCCTACCTGCTTTGTCACCTGGAACTCCAAATCCTTGTCCGCATGACCCATGCCCGCTATTTCTGCCTGACACAGGGAGGTTTTTGCTACCTGGTCTGCGCACCGTCATGTCCCATCCCATGCTAAGGCTCACACTGGGCTCAGGCTTGGCCCTGACTCTTGTCAACACGGCTGCTCTCAGTCCTCAGAGGAAAGTGTCCTGCCAGGTGGCACCTCCAGCCTCTCCCTACGACTTCACACTGACAGTCTCTGACATCCGGGACTGAGCTACCCCTCAGTCTGAGGTAGTAGCTCAGTCTGAGACCTAAGCTCCTTCCCGTGGCTAGAATTCTACAGATCTATTCTCCTTACCCCACTCCCTTTGACAGAAAAATGCTTATTTTTGTTCAGGCCCTTCGTATAGTTTACGTCCTTTTTTTCATGGAAGGCCCTCTGTGCTAGTTTTATCATAGGATTTAGGTATCATTTGGCCCTCTGTCCTTTTAACTTCAGCCTTAACGCCTGACTCCACGTCTGGGCACACCGGAGACAGGGATAAAGGAAAACCAGGGCTGATGACGTGGCTCTACTAACATCAGCAGGAAGGCGCCTCAGTGGATACTTAATCTTACGCTCCATTTATGGTGAAAAACAATTGCTTAGAACCGACTCACCCAAACTAGAATCACCCTTTTTGGCAGATGTCACCCCACAGTTAATTGGATTACGGGTGACAACTCTATGCAGTACAAATGTGTCAGTTACCTTGGGATATATTTTCGACCAAAATTACATGGAAGTATCTACCAGTGAGCTAAAATGTTTAAATTTAAACATTCCAGGAAAGCTTTATTGAGAATTTTAATGTCCACTTAAACGCAAATACCAGCTGTAAGAATTTTCCTGGCTAAAATTATTACGGCCAGAGGCTGTCCACTAAACTACGTGTAGTAAAGTAACAGTAATTGAATCCTGAGGAAAATATTAGCTCAGCCCATGTCCCTGGAGAGTTGGGATGGTCCTCTATAATTAAGACATATCTCCTGACTGGATTCTTTAACTAGAAAAAGGTGTCAACCCTCTCTTCTGCTTAGCTGAACGCCGGGGTATTGGATCTGCCCTAATTGGACAACAGAGAATATTTGCGCTCACATTTTCGCCCGAGAATATATCTTTAACTTGTATGCTTCCAGAGAGTTATCAAAAGTCAATTAGGGGAATCAATCAAAAATCAATTAGGGGAATCAAAATCATAAATAATTACCTGAAAGATTTGCTGTTCATCCTCCTAATATCCTGAACCTAATCTTGAGCAAAACTTCCCGTTGCTGTCACCTCAGACCAATTCCACCACACTACACTCTGAGGGAAAGTAATGAGCCTATGTTCAGGGACACGCCGCAAACAGCTTAATGATAATAACAGCGGAAACTACTTTGAGAGCTTATTACATGCAAGGCACTACATGAGGTGCTCTCTATGCATGATCTTATTTGATTCTTTTTTTTTTTAGATTTTATTTATTTATTTAACAGACAGACATCACAAGCAGGTGGAGAGGCAGGCAGAGAGGAGGAAGCAGGCTCACCGACGAGCAGAGAGCCCCATGCGGGGCTCGATCCCAGGACTCTGGGATCATGACCTGAGCCGAAGGCAGAGGCTTTAACCCACTGAGCCACCCAGGCGCCCCACAATGTTATTTGATTTTTATGACAACTCTTGGAGCTACTTAGTCTTAAAGGGGAGCAGAATTGTCCACCCCAAAATATGCCACTTCGGCATAGCGATTATTTTGAATTAAAGTTACTTAAGAAACAGCCAGTGCAAGAAGGACACTCCAACCCTCCTCTGTCCCTCTGAAAGTAGGAAATAAATCTCCCATGTGAAAGGTACCCTCCTTGCACCAGGAAAACAGAAGGCATCCTTATCACCAGAGGTATAAAATTTAGAGCCAAGAAGGCTATATAAACAAGCCTTGTTTCTCCCTCACTAATTTGCTTTCCATTTGCCTTCGTCTCATCAATTCTTCATGAATATTTTGTTTCCTTGGCTAATAGGCACAGAAGCTGCTTTGTTCACTTTTTTGAGTCTCACATTTTTATAGGAACCCATCATATGAAACTTAATTTGTTTTCCTCTTGTTAATCTGTCTTACAGCAGTTTAACTATTAGACCAGCCAAAGACCTAGATGGGAAGAAGGAAAAAGCTTCCCCCCCTACAGTTTTGGTACCCATCGTGGGGCTCTCCATTGGCTGACACTCTCGCTCACAGGCCGTGCAGCTGAGAGATCCTGGGATCTCTGACAGGAGCCAGCAGAAAGTAAGAACTCTTAACCATATCCGTCTCCTGGGTCTCTACCTGCAGGGTCTGCTGGGAACAAGAGTGAAGAGACTCCTTTTCTTTTCTAAATTTAGATTAGCAGGAGAAAATTTTTGTGAGACATAATTCCTTGGTTATAGCCACTATGATAAAGATTTGTTGTGAGTATATTCCTGTTTGCTATTGACCTCTTTCAACCCAGAGATGGTCACTGTTTCCCTTTTTCTCTGTCTTCTGTTTTATTTGTGAAGAGGAGGGAAACCATGGGGTAGAACACAGACAGAGACCCTACAAGCCCGCTGTTCAAGCCAACCTCACAAACTGGCGAGTTCATGGTTCTCACTGGACTGGTTTCCATTCAGACAAATTTTGCTGTGGGTCCCCTGTGGGAAAACCACATGAGGTTCTCAGGTTCTCTTTTCATCTTATTCTATGTCCACAGAAGTTGGCTTTGTGACCAGGGAGAACATTCTCTCTGGTCTCCACCAGCTGGAAGGTGCCCCTTCCAGTGTGCGTGTGTCTAGCAGCACCCTCTGTGTCCCCCCATGCCAGTTCGCAGGGACATTGGTCACAAGGGCTCCAATCCATGAGGTGCCTTTGTCATCTCAATCTTCATTGTCTTGTTAGTGCCGGAGAGGTCCCATTTCAGTGGCACCTACCTGGTGTTGCAGATCATTAAGTCTGGGACTGGAGGCATCTCATGTTCTTGAGAAACTAGAGACACCATTTTCGCTACACAATTCCTACTGTATATGACCATGAAGGGTTCGGTTTTCTTTTTTTTTTTCCTAAGATTTTATTTATTTATGAGAAAGAGAGAGGATGTGAGTACAAGTGGGGTGAGGGGCAGGGGGAGCAGAGGGAGAGGGAGAAGCAGACTCCCGGAGGAGGGAGTCCGAAGGGGTGTGGGGGAGGGGCAGGGCTCAATCCCAGGACCCTGAGATCAGGACCTGACACCATGAAGGCAGATGCTTAACCAAATGAGCTACCCAGGCACCCCAAGGGCTTTGTTTTCTTAGGCTAAGTCTGGGAGTAAACTTTCTGGATCTTGTGAGGGTTGTATCTTTTGCTTCTTCATTTGGTGTTTTTTCTTGTTGTTGTTTTGTTTTGTTTTGTTTTTTTGTTGTTGTGGTGGTGGTGGTGTTTTTCTTTTGGTGCATCTCTTTTGCATCCTTGGTTAAGCCATTAAGGCTAATTGGTTTGAGCCGCTATTGAGATTAATGTAGGATCCCATTCGTCAATGGCCAAAGAATCCTTTGACTTGGAAATCTTTTCTATTTGAAAAAAAAATTCAGAGCATTCTGAATTTTCAGAGCATTCTGAACTGTCTTATTACTACTTACGGAAAGACCAAATTAAAAAGTATATACAAACAATAGAATAACAGTTAGTTTTAGGGTCTCCCTTAACAAGATGAAAGGACAGAAATTAAGCTTAGAACAAAAATTAAGACCCACATCTGACATTAATTCCCCTTCTTAAAATCCATCCTCATCGCCTCAGCAAATTCCTTTAACTCCCCCAAACTCCTCCACTTTCCCCCAGAAAACCCCCTAAACACTCAGCCACCTGCTTTAGCTTCCCTTTCCCTACAAGATTACAGGTCGCATCCGGCCTGTTCTCTAGGCTCAGGGTACACAGTTTACTCATGTAAGGGCTGAATCGCAGAAGCACCTGGGACCTAGGGTGAGGCTCACCTCGCAGGGCTCCATCATCAAGCTCTTTCAGCTTTAAGCCTTCCTGAGCAAAGTCTTTTGTGTAAACATCCTGGACCACACCCCCAACCTGCCACTACCACAGCAAGAGATCTTCTAAGTTACAGTACCCTCTAGCTTCCACGGTTTAGCTTCCAGGGTTTAGCTTCCTGGGATCGAGCCCCGCATCGGGCTCTCTGCTCCGCGGGGAGCCTGCTTCCCCCTCTCTCTCTGCCTGCCTCTCTGCCTACTTGTGATCTCTGTCTGTCAAATAAATAAATAAAAATCTTTAAAAAAAAAAAAATTAGTGACTTTTATTTTACTAATATTTCATATTAGTGAATATTATATTATTCATGGCTACAATTTTCAAAATAAGGCTAGCAGTTCTCTGTGTCTGTCTCTATGTTTATGTACAACTGTGTACATCCATGAACAGAGAGATGGTATTTTCTTCTACCCCCAGAGGGTACTGTCAGAATTAATATGTAAAAGAGCTCTATTTAATTGGCTTAAAAATAAGGCCTTATGAATTAAGAGTTACAAAAACTCAGAAATATAGACACTAACACACATGTTCTTCAAGTTCATGGGATCTGGGATCATCTAACTAAAAAACTAGTTTATGTTTGTTGGTTTAATTAAAATATACATGTCTTCAGAGTTAGCAAAAAGAGTTATCAATATTAAATCAAATGCAGATGGACAATGATTATTCCACCTGTGTTTACCAGTCAAATACCCACTCATGGTATCTCTTAGAAAATTTGTCAGCCAGGAAAAGAACTTGGAATCATGGCTG
Organism: Mellivora capensis; assembly: GCA_004024625.1. Classification (NCBI taxonomy): domain Eukaryota; kingdom Metazoa; phylum Chordata; class Mammalia; order Carnivora; family Mustelidae; genus Mellivora; species Mellivora capensis. The sequence goes on along the minus strand of PISX010005585.1, from coordinate 18,924 downwards.
AGTGTCTCATGAAGTGTGCATTCAGGGTCTAAATGTAATTGTTGTGTGCAAATAATTCAGATAGATAGATGATAGATAGATAGATAGATAAGTAGGATAAAAGTTTTTAGATGAACTTTTCAGCAATAATTATGTTTCCCAAGTCTTTTGGATAACTTGAACCTTAGACTTTTACTGAGATAAGTTAAATGATAAATATCTAGGTCATTAACATTAATAGTTAATAAATATCTAGGTCATCAATATTAATTAACTGGGCATAGGTTTATCTACCTTTGGCCTTCTGTTACATAGAAACTAAAGGTATTTGGGTCTGTTAGTAATCATGTCCAAATGTCTGTATTGAAAGGTTTTTCTATGAAAGAGCACATGTTCCTAGAAATTATGAAATTATGAAATGTATTTATAAATTTGCCAACCTAAAGAATGCTGATGTAACTGTTCACAAATGCTTACTTCTTAGTTTTTACTAGACATTAAGGTTTCGAAGTGTTAAAGAATTTTTTTTTTAAGATTTATCTACTTGAGAGAAAGCAGAGATGGGGCAGAGAGAGGGAGAGGGAGAATCTCAAGCAGACTCCCAGCTGAGCCTGGAGCCCAGTGTGGGGCTCGATCTCAAGACCTCATGATCATGACCGGAGCCGAGACCAAGAGTCCAATGTGTATGCCGAGAAAAACTAAGGCCATCCCACCTCAGGTTTAGCCTTAGCATAAGTACAGCCATCTTAGCTCCGGCAGCCATCTCAGACCCTTGTGCCCAAGGGCTGAACTTTCCCCGACTTTACTTTAGTTCTAAGAAACCTGCTTTGGTTCCAGAGACCCCCACCCTGCTTTAGTAACAGGAACCCATAAATACCCCTGCCTTAACTAAGCTCGGGGTCCAAGTCCCTACTCCGCTGTGTCGGGTATAGTTGGGACCAAGCTTAAGCTTGTTAAATAAACCCTCGTGTGATTGCATCGGTGTTGGCTCCTTGGTGGTCTCTTGGACGCGAAAACTCGGGTACAACATCCAACACTTGAGCGACTGAGCTACCCAGCACCAGAAAGGTTAAAGAATTCTAATTCACACGTGTAGTTAAAACTGTTAGAGATAATAAGAAAAGCAACTCTGTGTGCAAGGAAAGTGGGATGTGCTTTTGGGTACAGAAAGGTCTGAGGTACAGAGATGCATTGTGTGTAAAGGGAGGGAAAAAAAGGTAAATTTGTCCTGAAGTAAAGTTGTTTATTTCAGAATGAGAAGGAAAATAATGGAGGACAAACTAACTGTATATTTGGAAAGAGAGAGAGAGAATTTTACCTCATGGAGTCAAGCTGACTAAAAATTGCTTAAAGTGTTTTTACTTTTTTTTAAGTGTTTTTAAAATAAATATTAGTATGGGCAGGTTTTTTTATGTAATGTTGTTTTATCTACTAGAAGGACAAAGTATTTTTGGACTACTCGTCTGTGTTTGAAAAGATGTGACGAAAGGGGTTTGTTTTTTGGGGTTTTTTGTTTTTTGTTTTTTGCCTTTTAAGTCATCTACCTAGAAAACAAATATTTAGTTTTACTAAAATCATTACCTGTGTTTCATCTTGTCCTTATCAGTGTTTGATGACTTAACAGAGTCTTATCAGTAAGAGCTGAGTTTTGCTTACCACTGCGTAACCTTCTGTATTTGCCTTTAAGATAGTCTCTGTGGTTAAAAAGATAATTAAATATCATTTCATAATTATCTGTGATTCTATTCAATCAAGTGTCCAAACCTTTTGATATTTTTTTTTACCTTTTGATATTTTAACAAACTTCCCCAAATCAAATTCTAAGTGAAGTTTTTTGGCCTGGAAGTAATTTCCAGAAAGTCCCTGAAACATCTCAAAAGATTTGTTCTCTCTCCTTATAAAAGAAGAGACATTAAACTGATTTAGGCTTTTTGATGTTAAATTACATGGGAAGCACGGTCACATAAGTGATACAAAACCTTCTTGGTTTATATTTGCGTGGATATACATTATTAATACAAGTCGTTCCAGAATTTATATCACATTTCTGAAATGCTAATATATTCTGGTACCATGTTATCAGTCATAATTCCAGTTATTATCTTAAAAATGTTGTGTGTCGCTGAAACAATCAATGAATTTTCAACAGATCTTTATCCCTGGTCATTTTTTAAGTCTTTTTATCATTTACAGAAGTTATTGTTTTATTCTGATGTTTTTGCACAAGTCATCTTCAGAGAGATTCATGAAAAGGACACTCATAAGAACGGGTTTCTGCTAACTTTCAGATCACACCACTGAAGTGGGTAAGAATTTATAGAGCTTTAACAGAGACACCAAGGGCTTGGCACAACTTCTAACAAAGAAATCAAGATCCACTGGAATTCATTACATGGGACTAAATGAGCTGGTAAGTATGATCATAATCTCTATGATTTTAAACTTCAGAACATTGTTGGTTCTTTTATGTTTGTTTTTCCAGATTTGAGAAAACCTTTCTCTCTCAAACTCTCAACAGTTTGCCAATATATACCTATGTGAATAAAGACGAAACATTTTTTTTTCTCCCTGCCTCAAGAATTTGTAAGCTCTTCGTGTCTAGTCTTATTTTCATGGGCAGCATACTTATTTCTGTGAGGTCCATGAGAACCGCTGTCCTGGTGGCAGGACACCGTTGGAAACATTGGTTGTATAACCAGGCTTCAACTGGAAGGTCAACTCCATCACCTGCTAGCATCAGATGTGACCAGACAGCTTTAAGGAACTAAGGTGGACTCTATGAAATCGACAAAACCCCTTGGAGAAACAGTCTGGTTACCTTGCTAAGCGGGTTCCCAGCAGCTTTACCAGGTACATAAAGAGGGTCACTATTGGCAAGCTCGGGACCAGGAGAAGAGAGGCATTGCCCACAAGGACAGGTAATACACAAGAGGCAAAATTCTTAGTAATGCAGGAAGATCCTCTGAAAGGGCCGAGCCCCCTGCCTGAGCGCATTCGAGTATTCCGGGCGTGATCTACGGGCTGCAAACCTGCGGTGTGTCCCCAGCGTGGAACCAGCCCATGATGCCGCGAGTGCTCCTGAGAAAGCTGCCAAGAAATTTCTCCCTGTGTTAAAAACATCGTCTGATAATTAACGCGACACGGAGGAGGGCAGGGATTGGATTGTAAATTTGGAGGTGATAACTCCTCAAGGTCATAGGAGCCCGAAGTTGCACCTGCTGGAGCGGCCCCGTGGCCAGGAGCCTTCCCCCAGCTCCTCTCCACGCCCGGGATCGCCACTGTCCATGGAGGCACGCTGGCGCACAGGTTTCCAGTGCTCCGGCCCTAATCATGTATGGGTCTAATTATCCCACAAGCCCTGCTATTTTTAGTGCACAATTATGCAGAACATGAAGATTTTCAGGAATGCGTATATCACATCATAGTGGGGGGAAATTGCCTGTTATTTCAAAAAGGATGGATCTTAAAGCAACAATGAATAAAAAAGGCAAGGTATAAAAGTTATTGTAAATGTTTTCTCTTACTTGGCTTTTAAATTTCAAAAAAATAGGATATAATGTACATCAGTAGCTATATTTTACTGTGTCTATACGGTATTTTTAATGAATAATTCATCCTAAAAACGCATAACTCCAGTCTCACAAGGAGGGAAACCTCAGACACATTGAAATTGAGGGCCTTTTCACAGAACCCCTGACGGGGGTTCCTCCAACCTACCAAGGTCGTGAGATGCCAGGAAAGGCGGAGAAACTGTCACAGACGAGAGGAGGCCAAGGAGACGGGATGGTGAGTGGGATACGGTCTCCTGGACTGAGTCCTTGAACAGAAAGAGCACATTAGTGGAAAAACCAGACCAATCTGAATGAAGACTCGAGTCCAGTTACGAGCAATAAATATGTCAAGGTCGCTTTTTTTAGTTTTGACCAATGCAGCACAGTAAAGCAGAATGTTCAGATGAGGGGAAGTTGGATGAAGGGCTTATAGGAACTTGGAACTCTTTTTGTAACTTATCTATAAATCCAAAATTATTGACAAGTAAAAGTTTATTTTTAGTTCATTAAAAAAATATGTAAGAAAGATACAATATAACTTCCTTGCTATGCTTACATCTGAGACAGGAGACACAACTGTCTTTAAATGATTTGAGCTGTTTTTGTTTTGTTTTTAAATCTGATGCAGCTTTCCGTCCTTGGTGGGATCATTTCTCAAAACAAAAAATATTTTTTTAAAAAAGGAATATTTCAAAGTTACAAGTAACCATTAGAAGAGTACAAGAGAGAAAATGTAAGTGTTGGGGTATAAGGAAGCCAATAAAATATATTGCTCTCCTTTCCATCTGAGTTCTCAGCCAAGTGAGAGAAATTGGGAAGTCAGACCTTAAGACCACAGGGCCGGGCTGGTGAAGAGGGCTTCCTCCCCACCCCCACATATAGACAGCTTCACTCACCCCACTGCAGGTGGTACTGGAGAAGACAGATTTCCCCTCTTGGGTGCACAGTACCCATTGTCAAAGTCACCACAAAGCCGAGAGCAGACCCAAACACATGCTATCTGCAGGCAGATCCCCAAAGACATACACACACACACACACAAAGCAGGGGACAGAAAGGGCCAGCTGTCCACATGCTCAGTTTCCCATCCTAAAGTCATCAATGAATAAGTCATTCCTTCCAGATGGGTGACAGAAGACTCTGTAGGAGAGCCAGTTTCATGGAACAAAAAATCCCAATTCATAGTGTTTGCTGGTTTCCGTGCCATAAACAGTCCCACTAGGGATGACCTCAAACTACCAGTGTGATATCTGGAAGAGAAGGGGGGATGCAGAGCCTGTTGCAACCAGCCACAGAACAAAGCTCCTTCTCCCCTGAAGGAAACTGAGTGGAAGGGAAGTGAGACCAGGAACGTTTCTCTGATGCCGCTCCCATCGTATGAGGAATGGAAAGCAAATATTTCATCCCCAGATACCTCTATATTTTGTTCTTTTCATCCACTGGGCTCCACCAGTACACTTGTGACCAACCAGGGATATGGCTGTCCCAGTACTCCTTTACACTACAGCCGGTAGTCAACGTAGATTTTCTCAAGAAACTGAAATGGGTCCAAACAAGAGGTTAATTAAATTAACTATAAGGCCATGCTACAACCAAGCCTTAAATTATTACCCTATTCTTCCCAATCCAAATGATTTCTAGTCATATTGTCCAAGTACAGCTCCATCAAAAGTTTTGCAATTAAACTAAATAAAATTATTAAGGTATTTCAGTAATAAATATCAATAGTGTATAGATGCACCAATCAAAATTTTAAAATCTCTTCATTATTAAATTTCCAGGGAGAGGTTAAAGTCTAAAAATTAAATTCCCTTGTAACTAAAGTCCAAATTAATTAAAGTCCAAAGTCAAATTGTCTCACCCACATGAGTTAAAAGTCCACAGGAATCCCCGCCCCCTCTAATTTCTAACTATGCTGGTTATCAGTCTGTCACGCTGCATAGCCCCTGTGCAGTCACATTCCTTCCCTGTCTGCAGCCTGGGCTACTTCCAGGACAAGAGTGTGGCTCTTACAAGTCCTGCAAAGTTGGAAAAGCCCTTCCTTTAAAGAGTTCAAAGGGTTGAATGGGCCACAGAGATTGACACAGCAGGGGGTCCCCCTGTTTAATGTAAAATAACAAGCTAAAACCACAGCTATTAAATCAGATACCCCTGACAAAAATAAAAATAATAATAATAATTTTCCCCAAACCCAGGACTCAGTGTTTCCAAAGACAATATCAGAAATTCCATAATGTCTGAGAGAATGAGGATGAAGAACACCTTGGTTTGGGCTTCACAAGATGCCGGTGAATTAATGTCCATTGTCCTGAGTCTATAAGCTAGAAACTCATTGGGGAGACTCTCTTGAAAGGCTAACCCTGAAATCCAGGGATTTGCCCCATCTGGGATAGAAACCCTACCCTGTACACTCTGAGAGCTGGCTCAGGCCATCGCTTAAACCATTTGGTAATCAACAATATTGGCAAAGCCTGTCACCAGGTCTCATTTGATGTGTCTCACTTCTCCTTTCTGTATGATCAAACACTTTTGACTCCTACCCATTCTTTGAGCCTTTCGGTTTTGACATCCTGTTTCTGACACCTGCTGCAGGATCTCATCGAGTGACACATTCTGGACAGGAACCTCTCCTCCTAAAGAATTGTTCAGGCAGGAACAATTGGGGAAGGTCCCTCCCAGGTGCTCACAAAAATAATTTCAACTTTATCATCACCCCAAGCAGATTTCTGAACTGAAGTTGTCGTAAATGTTTCTGAAGCTTGGCCCGTGGGGCCAAACAACCCTCCTGAAGAAATCCCTTGGCCAGCTGTTGAATGTTTCAGGCCATCCCAGAGCTGTGCCCTTTCTGCCAGGGCATTTTCTGATGTAACGAACAAAGCCAGAGCCACCTCTGGAAGGATGACTCAAGTCAAGTAAAAAAATAATAATAAAGTAAAATATACTTCCTCTTCAAATGTAGCTGCAAGAGAACTTCTGGCAACACCACCACTGGTCATTAGTACATTCTGTCCAATGACAGCACTTGCTTCTACAACCTGAACCAACTCAGGCATGATGGAGAAGTGCGGGAGGATAGGGGGAACCCAATGTGTGTCACTGTTTTTCTCAGTCAGCTGCCACTTCTACCATCAAGGAATAGCAGCTACCATAGAGGATACCACCACAGAAAACGGCCACGGGGGAGGGGCCCAGAGTCACATGTTCCTCCTTGAAGCCCATCTGGCTCTGTCCCAGAAAGACCATCTTGTTGTAGTTGCCCCTGTCTCTGTTACTCAGCTTTACTGATACATCCTTCCATCAGGTGAGACTTACCTACTTTTTTTAAGGTAAAGTCCAAAATTTGGTGTATTTTATCTTGATTTATTCATGAAATTAGTTTTATTAGAATAGTTACTGTTTGCAACGCCCATTACATGGTTGCAGAAGTTCTGCGTGGCACGACCCAAACTATATTTCCCTCATAGTCCCTGTTACCTTTTAAGATAAAATTTTAACGAATAGAAAGTTTCTTGAGGATATATTTTATTACACCAGAAACGCCAACGGAGAAATAGTCACAGAGAGACTGATAATCTCACAAAATGACTTATACAGAGCTTCCTATCCTTAAGATTGGGCCAAGCACTCCAGCCAAATCTGACAGCATAGACTCTCTGTACAGGGAAGTAAATGTCTGGACTCCCAAGAAGCAGCACCAGCTGTTCACCGACAGCTGCTAATTTAAGTCTCTTGCCGTGGGAACTACGGCAGAATAAATATTGTGTGGGGTCTTCGGGAAAGACTTCTCCAGAGGCAGGTAGCCTTAGTGGAGAGGATTTTGCTTCATCAGGAACCAGAACCGGGAATCTAAGCAATCCTCCCTTTCTCTTCGTCCTTTGGTTCTGCTCCAATTAAAGGATAAGCCCTTGGTCTTGATTCAAAAGACTGAACAGAAGAATTAACACACCTGGTCCAAATCAACTGTGGTCCATGATTTAAGAGCACATAATGGAAACACAGTTGTCAGGCCTCACCTCCGTTTCATGGAATGAACGCATCTCCCCTCCCCTGCGGCCTGGGCAGGTGCAGCCTGGACTTAGACCCTTCGGAGGTGCAGGGGGAGCAATCACTCATGGAAACGATGTCTCACAGCTGCTTTGTGGCGCTAAGACCCAAAGCTTTCCCAGGAGAGGGAACACAGAGTTTCCCTGACAGCAGAGCATGGGTCACATACTGGACATTCGTGTTCCTGCGGGGTTGGGTCGAGGGTGTAGACCCGAAGTCAAGGGCGATGGGGCAGGACAAGGGAATGGATGTGACTCCCCTGCCCTGCTGCACTGCTCCCTTGCTGGGGCTCTGGAAACAACCTGAGCAGAGCACACGTGCTTCTGGGCCAACACACTGCAGCCTCCGAGGAGGACGGACGTTAGAGACCCCCAGCCCCAGCGCCTCAGAGACGTCAGGCGACCGGACAGAGACTGCACAGCCTGACGGGCCTGCCCGGTCCCCCGCCCTGGCCCCTTACACTGTCCTCCTGGGAGGACCCGCAGAGTGCAGGACTCTGGCCACCTTCCAGGCCAGGAGCCAGGAACAGTGATGGTCAGGGTCAGCTTGAAAACACTCGCGCACAGGCAGCAGGCCAGAAGGTACCCTTGCCCTGCAGCCATCTTGCCCAGGGCTGACCCGAGGACCCCCACAAACCCCCCTCCCCGAGGACTCTGGATGCAGCCTGCTCTGCCCTCTTCTTCAAAGACCCTCTCCGTCTCTCAGCTTCTCACTCAGCAGGCTGCGGAGTCTGTGCCTCCCGAGTTCCGCTCTGGCTATTTGCCCTTCCCCCTCCAGAAAATTCAGACTTCATCTGAGGTTTCTGTTTTTGTTTGCTGCAATGAACATGGACAGAACCGACATCGGAAGTACAATCGCTGCCACGAGAAGTGCGTGAACCCCGATTCGGCACACGTCGAAAGAGTTGTCCGGGTTCTCCGGAGACTTTCTTGGCAGACACGACTTTGTGCGGTTTGGGGATTTTGCCCTGTCCTCTCTGGTAAGGCCACTCCATCATCTCCGGCTTTAGGACTCGGGAATTGTCTCACCTCCATTCACAGGGACAGGACGACATGGTTGTGGGCCAGCTACTCCAGTTTCCAGATTTATAAATCAGTGTGAAACATCAGACACACACACACACACCAACGTGCACAGTGTTAGGTCTGTTTCCAAGAACACAAAAGCAGGCCAACTCTGTTGGTAAGTTCCATGGAAGGCAGCAAGTTCTGTAAACTTGTGTGGTTCACTCGGGACCCACATCTCCACATCCTAGCTCCCTTTCCTCATCTACCATACCTGGAAAGCAAAAGGGTACGTTGCCCAGATCTTCTGCTGCCGAGTTTCCACGTGCGACAGAAATTTAGCCAACCAGTAACTCTCACCCAAGACAGTTGGGTGCACAAAGCCCTTGCAAGGGAACCGATCGGCAGAGCCACCACTTCCATGAGAGTCAGTCCTGGAGCTGAGCCCCCTGAGCACATCTGTTCTCAAAGCGGGTCCTAGCTGTCTTCTCCTACCTCCCATTTCATCATAACCGATGAGGAGCACCTGCCGCTTAGCTTCCAGACTGAGGAGCTTTTGAACTATCTTTCTCTTTCCTCTAACGTACAGAGAAGTTTACTCCTGATGTCTAATGAAGTTAATGGGGTGGATTCTGATATTAACACAGGATTCTGACTTACCGTCCTCCCAAAGCCAAACCCCACTTTGTGTCCTCACACATTTGTGGAAGAAATATCACACTTTTTATGACAATGTTTCATAAAATTTTCATCTCACACCACATTGATTACACACTAAGCAATGAGAAAAGAGCACAGTTAACATGTTATCTGATTTTTATCATTTATTATAAAAATTAATAAGCACATTCGATTGACATCACTTTAATCTGGACTTTACTGATTGTAGTAATCTTTATCACAAGATTCTTTCCATAACTTATTTCTTAGTGGTTTTTATAATAACCTTTGGAAATACAAACCTAATTAGTAAGATGTATTATTTGAAAATTAATCATTCACAAATGAAACATACATTGTTATTGGCATATATAAAATTAAAATTTAGTTGCATATTAGTTATGATGGAAAAATCTTGTGATATAAATTTTCCAATATCTGAATAGTATCATTTTTTAAATGATGGTAAAATTTCACCTTTTGATATAAAAAAATTTTTATTAGGATGTTGTGAAAGGTTGAATTGTAACCCCCCCCCAAAAAAGAGACACAGTGAAGTCCGAACCCCCAGTATCTCCAACTGGGAACTTATCTGGAAATAGGGTTGTTGCAGGTGCTACTAATTATGTTAAGATGAGGTCATCCTGAAGCGGGGGTGGGGGGACTGGTGTCCTTATAAGAAGATGGTCGTGTGGAGGCAGAGATACCTTGACGATGCCTTGTGACAGCAACGGCAGAGAGTGGGTCAACTCGGCTGGAGGGTAAGGACCACCCTAGGAAACGGATACAGAAGTATGTCACACACGTTTGATTTTGGGTTTGAATCGCACTTTCTAGTAAAAGGAGTCGGTGTTTTATATTGTTTAAAACTGTTTAAATTTGCCTGGCTGTGGCAAAGGGTCCTCCTTAGGAATCAGAATCTTGAAGAAAGCGGACATGAGGATTCCCTCAGACACAGACAAGCAACAGTTTGGGGTTTTTATGGGAGACTCAAGCCCTAATAAAAATATAATGGAAGTTTTTCAACAAGGACTACCAAAGCAGAATTGAAAGCAAAACACCGAAACTTACACGTAATGAATCTCACCTATAACATGGATTCCCCATAACAAGTCTGCTTTGTGATCCTCATCATAAAACAGTGCCAAACAACAGAACAAAAACATCTAATGTGATGTACAGTCATTTATTTCTAGAACATTCAGACTGTAAAATTAAATGAATTAATTATTTGTGAGGAAAGCTATTGGTAAAATTGTCAGTAAGCTTCCCATTCTTTATACGCACACACACTCTTCGTTCTAGTGTGGATTAAATCAAACGGTTCTTACAGAGCCAATGAAGACCAGGAGGTCTACCAGAAGGCCTTCGATCTCACTGAACACTACGCGGGGCCCCAGGATGAGGACAGCGGCCTTGACCAGTGCCCCACCCCCACCCCCGTCCCAGATTGGCCTTAGCCGGCATCAGGCCAACTCCCAGCGGTGTGAGGCTCGTGTGGAAAGTTTCTAGCTTCGAATCGATGCTGTGCCTTCATGTGTCTGCGTCACACCCGTCTAGCCGTCCCATGGAGTCCACAGTCCTCCTGGAGCTCACCTCTAAAACACTTTACATAATCCTGTTTGTGCTCATTTGCTTGTTTTGTGCGCCTGCTCTCTGACACACACCTGGCTCTGGGTGGTAGAATAACCCTCTAATAAAAAACGTAACCAGGGGCGCCTGGGTGGCTTAGTCGGTGGAGCGACTGTCTACAGCTCAGGTCATGAGCCCCGGGTCCCAGGATCGAGTCCCACGCAGGCTCCCTGCTCAGCGGGGTATCTGCATCTCCCTTTCCTTTTGCCTCTCCCACCCCAACTCGTGTTCTCCCTCTCTCTGCTCTCTCTCTCTCAATAAATAAATAAATAAGCTTAAAAAAAATTTAAAAACTTACCAGAATAGCCCACTCTCTTATGGAAAATCCTAGGCTTTGGAGATCCGCCCTTCTAAGTCATGGAAATAGACACATATTAATGTGGTTCCCTTTCTTTGTGGGGGAAAAGGGGGCTCCTCATTCCCTTTAAAGGGGGAGGAAAGGCTGGTATGAAAAGATGAGACTAAACCTTGACCTTGAATTTCACACGAGGCCTTGAAGCGAGGGAGGTGTTCAGACTGTGCGTGCGCCTCGCAGTACTTCCGTGAGTCCTTGCCCAGGGAGCCCTGGGATCGCCTGGTGGCTTCTCCAGCCGGATTTGCATTAATCCTTCCTGAGACGGTTTTCTTCCTTCTGTGGGTGCAGTCTTCACAGATACTAACGTGAAACCGTCCGCTCCCTTGCGGTCAGCCTTCAGGGAGTGTGCTTTCTCGTTGTCAGGAAGCCGGGAGGACGAACACTTTGACTCTCAAATGCGACGCCGGTTTGAAGGTTCCCTTAGAGCAAGAGGGGCACATGTTAATTTCTGCGGCGACTGCTTCTCTCTGGTCTTCGATGTCTTGGGGTCCGGAAGTGGGTCGATTCTAATGCTGGCATGAAGGTTTAGAATCCTTAGTGATCGAAACAATATCCTTCTGGCTCACGGAACGATGATTGCAGATAGAAGCTCCAATACCGTCTTCAGTGACCCACGTTGGTGTTTGGGCCACTCGCCAGAGAAGACAGCTCCTCGTTCCTGTGTGGTTGCTGGGGGGCGGAGAGGACCCAGGAAGCTCACATTTAAATCAAGTTATCAGGGCTGGTTTGCGTCAGCTCGCTCACTAGTGTCACTATTTTTCCAGTGAAAAGTGGAAAATCTTGCATAAATATAGAAAGGGTTATGCTCCTGGCACTGTTAATGGGGGAAAGATTCTATGTGCCGACTCGGTCGCCGCCGTTAAGTCAAGTCCCTGTTCTGACATAATTGTATCTGTATTTTGAATGAAATTATTGAGCAATTACAGTGACAATAATGATAGTGAGACCAAGAAGCCTTACAGACCCCTGTATCGCCATATTAACCCAGTCAGTCCTTACAATTCAGGGTACGTGCATTACCCCCATTTTACAGATGGGGACATCGAGGCAGTAAGAAAATTGTGCACCAGAGTATGGAAAAGATTTTGGTAGATTAACGTCCTATGCCTTACAGATGGGAAAACCCACAGATGCTTCCAGTGGGTGCATTGTGTCCACATTCACAGAGAACAGGATGCATGCAAAGAGGGTCCTGGCGATGTTCCTCTTATAATTTGGAAACTCTTAACCACGCAGATTTGGCCTACGCCAGGAATGGGACTAGGGTCTCCATAAACTGAGCTCTTGTCCAGGCCCTGCTCTTGGAGGGCCTCCGCCTAGAAGAGTCCGCACCAGCCTTAACGCTTCATCGTCGCCCTCTTGAAATACTTAATTTTTGAACAGGAGGCCCCAGATTTTTCATTTTGCACCAGGCCCTGCAAATGACGTAACCCGTCCCGATTGTTACGACGACGACGCAGGAATTAAGTTTCCTTCTTTTCATCTATGCTTTAAACCTTGCTTTAGCTTGGGAACAGGATTTTATTGATAAACAAGCTTTGGTTGCCAAAAAAAGAAAAAAAAAGGCGATATTCTGACTGAGAGGGAGTAATGGATGTTGCCATTTAAATTGTAAATATTGTAAAATTGAGGGAGTTAAACTTGCTGTCTTTTTAAATTGATGTGAGAGGAAAAGGAATCCGCTCATCCCCGGCTAGTCGGTTAGTGGCTGTGTTCAGAAGTGAGCCGGTTGTCATGGAAATTCATAATAGCATGTTTATTTGTGTTAAATATGAAGTCAGACTTTTTCTGATAGAAAAAAAGTTGATTTGGCTGATCTGTTTGACAACGAAGAGTGGTTTTGCTCGTTAGAAAAGTAAACATGGGCCTCGTGTGCCCAGGGTAGTTGTAGAGGCCTGTTGTCCCGGCCTGACAACAAGCGGCCCATCATTAGGTTATACGGTGGGTAACTTTCACACACCGACAGAGTTAAACCTCCAGAGCTAAATTTTTTTTTACTGCCCTCCCTAGAAACTACATAATAGATGTGTGTGATCAAAATATTATATTAACACGGGTGTGTTAAAATTAATATTCAAATTTATCAAATCTTTTATTAAAAGGTGTGGGGGGGCACCTGGGTGACTTGGTCGTTAAGCGTCTGCCTTTGGCTCAGGTCATGATCCCAGGGTCCTGGGATCGAGCCCCGCATCAGGCTCCCTGCTCAGTGGGAAGCCTGCCTCTCCCTCTCCCACTCCCCCTGCTTGTGTTCCCTCTCTCCCTGTGTCTCTCTCTGTCAAATAAATAAATAAATCTTTAAAACAACCACAACAACAAAAATTTCTAGACCTTTCTATGTATGTCAGGTTAAACAGAGATTTCTAAAGGGCAAGGGATAAAACTAAGGGTCACTCGATAAATCTTGATAAAGTCTTTTCAGTATAAACCAGAGAAATTGAAATTAGGGAAATAAGTCCGTTTGCAAGTCAGGTGGTTTTTTAAAATTTCTTGTTTTCGACAAAGTTAAGGAGAATCGAGTGAGTGGATGGAGCATCAGACGTAACTTTGGGGAGGGAGAATTTGTGATTGGAGCCATGTGACTGGGGAGGTGCTCAAGGAATCAAGCACGGGCTGTTGACCCAAGGGATTCAGCAAGTCAAGCTACAGTAGCCACCATATCCCCTGAGACGAGGAGAGGGATCTTTGCATACTTCCTACTCTAAAATGTAATCCCCTCACTCAAGACTTGAGGCAAATGGAGTTTCTCTTCCTTAAAACCAGTGGAACTGAGAAACTAAGGGAGTGCTCAAACTGAAAAATAATAACCCACAAGGGGAAGGTGTCAGAGCGACCCAAGGCCCAATGAAAGAGCTAGAACAGTTCGAGCAACAAAAGAAAGCAGCACCAGAGCATAGCCCAAGAGGTAGAATAAGGATCTCTGGGTTCCTGCCCCTGTCAATCGAGGCTTCAGCAAATAAACCCACGGGAGAAGAGACAGACATCTCACCCAGAGGAATTCCAAGTACCTCCCATGCACACTCCACCCTCAAGGAGGGGGCAGTGAGTGGGGGGGTCATGTCCCCCAGAGGTGTGGGTCCTGCCCTCTGACCCCCTTCCAATAAGCAGGGAGGTGGGGAGGTGGACGTGGAGGGCAACTGCTTGGGGAGACACCCCACAAACACCACCTCTGCCCAGGGGCTAAGTCCACACCAACAGTCACAAATCAGGTCACAGTTTAGTACTCCAGGTTCAGTGTGATGAAAGCGGTACTTTGCCTCCATGATATCCCCCCCAAACTGAGAACCACAGTCTAATCATGAGAGAAACGACCCAGGAGCGCCTGTCGAGGCGCGTACTAGGATATACTGACCAGCGCTCTTCGAGACTGTCAAGACCATCAGAAACCAGGGAGGTCTGAGAAACTGTCACTGCCCAGGGGAGCCTGAGGAGATCCGACAATAAATGTCATGTCACCTTGGATGCAATCTTCCAATAGATAAAGGACATTCGGGATGAACTAAGAAAATCCGAATAAACCAGAAGTTTTAGGTAATAATCATGCATCAGTGTTGGTTCATTAACTGTAACAAATGTACCATATTAAAGTACGATGTTCGTAGTAGGGGAAATTGTCAGGGGTAGGGGAGTATATTTGGAACCCTTTGTACTATCTTCTCAATTTTTTTGTAAATCTCAAACTGTTCTAAAATATAAAGTCTATTATAAAAAACAGTGATAATAAAAATGAATGGAGCTTAACAATCAGAATGTCTATCATTATTTTATCGTCATTATTAAACTGGGACAAATTTCTACCTTTATATCCAACAATAATGTACATGAAATACAGCATATGGGGGAACATATTAAATTATACCATGGGGATCTAATCAGTAAAATGACCCAGTTTCCTTCTTCTTAAAAAAGATTGACTTATTTATTTGAAGGGGGGAGGGGGAGATCAAGAGAATCTCAAGCAGGCTCCCCGCTGAGTGTAAAGCCAAGGGGGGGGGGGGGGTCTCCATCCCAGGACCCTGAGAACGTGACCTGAGCTGAAACCAAGAGTCAGACGCTCAACTGACCAAGCCACCCAGTCGTCCAGACCCAGTTTCTTCTATTAACAAATTACAAGGGGGGAAAGCTGGCAAACAGGGAGCCTAGAAAGAGGTTTAGGAGACATACAAGCCAATGAAATGTGGGGACCGTGTATGAGTCCTGATTTAAACAACCAAACTCCCCTGTCCCACGTTGCTCCCTGCGTCACTGGGGCATTCTCATTCCCCTGCCGGCCAAACTGTCTGCACCCAGGCCCATGTCTCAGAGTCTACCTTTGAAGAATAAATTTAAAACAAATTTTATTTTAAAATAGAAGATGAAAACGAACAGCTCCATTTCCAGTGCTTGATTACATATAGCCTTGGCATTAAGCCCAGGTCCCCCTTCCCCAGCCCCAAAGGACATCACTCAGTGGGGATCAAGACGAAGGAAATGGGCCCTTCCTATTCTCTTCCTTTTGGGACTTTCAGAAGAACCAGTGTTTGTGGACAAGAAGGGGGCGGGAGGAGGGGGGGAGGAAAAGGAGAGGGGAGGAGGAAAGGCAGACATGTTCCACAGGCTCCTATGGGTACTTTCTTAGTTTATTAAGACAGAGGACACTGGAAGTTGGATCCATGAACAGAAAGAGAAACGAAGAGCCCTGGGGAATGTGAATGGGACATTACAGTTTATTTGTGCATTTTTGTGACCCGGATTGTTTCTTAAAACTAAGTCAGAGCCATTGCTCTTAGAGAGGCTCCTACGCCAGATAGGGAATCCTGTATCAGGGAATTCTTGTATCAGCCCTAACCGTCCTGTAGTTATTCATCAAAACACTGTCTTCTTCTTGATTACTAAAGGATTCAGTAGGAAAGATCATTTAATAGAAATCAAGGAAGCTGCCCTCTCACCCTAACAGACGCGGCCCCCAGAACGAATCCCCGACGCTCTCGAGACCTCAGTGTCCTCATCTATAAAACGGGAACCTGGCCCTGTAAGGTTTCTGAGACCCTCTTCAGTTTTAAAAAATCCTACGATGCTATTTTGGGGAGCAAACACTCTTAAAGAAGCTCATTCCTCTCAGGAACGGATCTGCGCCACGCCCCCGCCCCCGGCTCGGTGGTGGGTTGGAGAGGCCGGACCCACCCCCCAGGGCAGAGCCTGAGGCCCCAGGAGGAGGCGCCAGCGCCCCCCGTGCGGCAACGGGGTTGGGGACCGCTGCGCCAGACCCAGTGCCCCCCAGGCCAGGCGAGGGGACCGCAGGCGGCCCAGGTTCACCGGATCAGCTGCTCCTGGGACCGCCGCTCCAGCCCCAGAGCCTTCATCGCCATCACCTTCCTCCAAAGACCCGGCCTTGACGAGGTCCCCGCTGAGGGCAGCTTGCTCGGGCTCCGGGACCCTCACCAGGTCCTGTCTGTAGGGTCCCCCTCTCTGAGGGCTCTCCCGCAGCCCGAGCTCACCAGCATCGAGGCGCCGCTGTGTGCCCCGGGCAGAGAACCCCGGAACACGGGACGGTCTTGATTCTCGGGGCGCTCCACGCGCGCGCACGCCGCATGCACACGCCCGCGCCTACACGCGCACACATGCAAGTGCACACCAAGCGCATACACGTGGGTGCGCGAACACACAGCGGCGCCCACACGGTGCACCTACGGGGCTGATGCTCCCTGCGGCCTGGTGGCGGGGCACAGCTGGCCGCCGCTCGCGGCGGGACCCGAGAAGGCGCACAAGCTGGAGAAGACCAACGCAAGTCTCCTGATCCGGCAATATTAGTTGACTCTTCCCAGAGCGCACAGGCCACTCCCCTGCGGCCTGTGGGAGGAACAAAGCAGCGGAGGGAAGAGATTTTCTCCAGGAGCAAAGGCCTCGGTGCGCCGCTCAGGTAGTTGAGGACCGGAAACCCCCACGAGTAACCACACGGATCCCCACGTCCCTTCTCAGAGCGTAAAACGCCTTTCAGCTCCTCCCCTCGTCTCACTTTCCCAACAAGCTGTGAGTTACTGGGGTCATGAGGGGAGAAGCGGGGGCACCAGGAGGCCCGCGTCTCTGCCACCGGCTCGAGGCCGGCTCCAGGAGTGGCCGGTCCTCCGGGCAAGGGTCGCCTTCACTCTGCGAAGGAGGAAGCTGAGGCCCAGGCAGGACAAGTGACTTGTCCCGACCAACCGGCAATACCGGGGGACAGACTGGAAGGAGGGAACACTGGAAGCAACGGCTTCTTTAGCACAGGGTCTGTCGTCCACACAGGAAGGGTACCGGGCGCCTGGCGGGGTCAGTGGGTGAAGCGTCTGCCTTCGGCTCAGGTCAGGACCTCAGGGTCCCGGGATGGAGCCCGGAGTGGGGCTCCCTGCTCAGAGGGGAGCCTGCTTCTCCCTCTGCCTCTGCAGCTCACCCTGCTTGTGCTCTATGTGTGTGTGTGTGTGTGTGTGCGTGTACGCGTGTGCATGTCAAATAAATAAAATCTTAAAAAAAAAAAAAAAAAAAAGTAAAAGAAAGAATAAGAATATCCAAAGGCTGAGGTGGGCAGGGTGGGCAGGGTGGGCAGGGTGGGCAGGACGTAGGACTCCTGAGGTACAGAAGACAGGAAATCCATCGCTGAAAAATCATTTTTATTGTTTTCTCCTTGTTATTTTTTCAGAGAAATGACTGTGAATGCCAGCGCCCGAGGGGTCAGTAAAGAGCAGAACGAGGAGGCGCGCACGACGCACCCATGTGACCCCCGGACCCCAGGTCTGACCAGCAGCCTGCGGCCCCCAGAGCATCGCAGCCCCCACCCGCCAGTCACAGCTGGTCCTGCGGTGTCTCGAGCACACGCCCTCACCCCTTCGAGGCACTTCCACAGGGAGGGAACGGTACACGTCGAGATGCGGGGAGTCCAGACGCCCAAGAGCCTTCCGTTAACACACCTCTGGTCATTATCCCAAATCTCCTGCTTGCAGATCGGAAGCCACGCCTCCCAGCTCGGATGGAGCAGGACCCGCGGTTCGCGCCCACGTAACCCCTTCCTTCCTAAAGATGCCCTCGCAGCCTTCTGCACCTTGCGCCTCACAGCCTGAGGGATCCTTGGTGGAGGAATCATTCACCCCAACACTTGTCTTCTCAGAGGACCCTCCCCAACCACGCTGTAGCCTGGGGGTGGGCTTTCCTCTAAAGAAACAGGAGGAACTGGAACTAAAGCAGGAGTCGCACCGCAGAGGTGGCCCAAGGGCTCTGCCCGCAGGAGGAACGAGGCAGGCCCTGCTTTCCCTACCCCCGGGACTGGTCCCCTCATAGCCCCATTGTTGGGCAGACCATCTGCCCCCTGCCCGCCTTCCAGCTGTAATCTCCATATCTTGAGTTTTATTTCTCCTGGATTTTTAGGCAGAAAGGCTCAAGACAAGGTAAAGAAATTAATGTGTTTTGTTTTGTTTTTACAAACCTAGCCCTTCAGGAAGTGTAGCGGGTGTGACTCAGCTTTACACTAGGAAATCTTAAAGTTCGCCACTGCTAACCTCATCGCACACCCCCCTCTGTGAGGCAGAGGTACCGGCACGATGTGACTGGGTCATCGGTCCCACGTCTCTCTGTACCGCCTAACTGCCAGTTTCTGTGTCGACGGTGTCATGCTGGTTTCGCTCGCTCCACTAACATTTGTAGAATGTGACTATGAACCTCAGAGAGTCTGATCCATTCCGCTTTATACATCGGG